>JAAIIK010019059.1:77612-107473 GCA_014706435.1 Silurus glanis | reverse complement strand
GAGAGAGAGAGAGAGAGAGAGAGAGAGAGAGAGAGAGAGAGAGAGAGGTGAAACTTTTGTAGATCAGCAGTTTTTAAATTTTTCCTTTTAATAAAATTCTATTTTTTATTAACAGGACCTGTAGTTAAAAAAAAATCATCTGAGACATCATAACTAGCATCATGGCTTCAGGGTAAGTAAAATTCTTTGCATTTAAATAGTGAAAAAAAGGCTTCTCCTTTCTAAAGAGTTAACTTTTGCACTAATAGATACAGAAAATGACAATTTTGTATTTGAAGTCATTTGTATTTTGCATCTGGTTTAATCATAACGATAAACTGTTATATCATTAAACAGGATTTTTATCTGTCATTGCATTTAACAGAACTCAAGAGCCATCTCTGATTCTACGTGATTTAATCAAGAAAAGTAAATTAATCAGTGAAGGTCCTCCTGCACGATATCGTCTCCTCACTACCAGAAGTAATCTTGAAAAAGACGGCTCAGTGAGAAAATGGACATTTGGACAGCGAGATGTCAACATGCAAAACAAAATTCTACTGATGGTAGGAGAAACTGGAACAGGCAAAACTGCTCTGATCAATGCCATGGTGAATTATATACTCGGGGTGAAGTTTACACATGAAGTGTGGTTTGAGATTACAGAAGAGGGAGGAGATCATGACATGGCAGATCAGTCAAAGAGTCAAACAACTGAAGTCACAGTGTATGAAGTCTTTGCTCAAGACAACCCAATCTGTCTCACCGTCATTGACACTCCTGGTTATGGAGACACCAGAGGAACAGATCTGGATAAACAGATTGCAGAAAATCTGTTCAAACTGTTTCACAGTGATTCTGGAGTGAAAGAAATTGATGCAGTGTGTCTGGTAGTAAAGGCATCTGTGAATCGACTCTCTGACAGACAGGAATACATCTTTGATGCAGTTTTGTCTTTATTTGATAAAGACATAAAGGACAATATTGTCATTTTGTTCACTCACTCAGATGGAATACCTCCAGAAGATGCTCTTAATGCCATCAAGAAAGCTAAGATTTCCTGCAGGAAAGATGAAGAAAATGAACCTGAGCATTTCTTATTCAACAATCATCAAACTAAAAAAAAGAGCCCTAAGTACATAAAAGCTTTTCAGGCAGCTTGGGAACTAACAGCAGAGAGCTTAAATCATTTATTTCTCTCACTTAAACAGCAAAACAGAAAAAGCTTACGACAGACTGAAAGTGTTCTGTCTGAGTGCAAAAGACTTGAAATCTGTATTTCTAATCTACAACGCCGTATTGAGTTTGTAGAGTGCAAGAGAAAAGAACTGCTTCAGATTCAAAAAGCGCTTGAGGAAAACCGAGAAAATATAAAGAAAAATCAAAACTTTCCTTTTACAGTCACTGAACATTACAAAGAAAAAGTGCCAATTCAAAATGCTTCATGGAAGGACGGAATGGCCACCACTTGCTTTGTCTGTCAAGAGAACTGTCATGAGAAAGGCTGCTGGTTAAGCCCCAATGCTGGATGGTGTGACGTCATGAAAAATGGCTACTGCACATCATGTACTGGTAAATGTCACTACACTAAACATGTCAGAGAGAACAAGAAATATCGTAGACGGAGCAGAGAGATCATAGTGACATTTGATGATCTCAAAATACAATATGAAAGCAGCAATAAATCAGCATCAGATATCAAGTTCAATACCGAGACATTTGAAAATGTCAAAAAAGAGTTTGAAAGCAACAAGAAACAGGAAGCGGAGAAGACGAGTGTAGAGACTAGACTGAAAGATGAACTGATCAAGAATGAAAAGCACAAATCTGAGCTGGTAGAAGAAGCCTACAGTGCCTTCAAGAAACTGTGTAAGATTGCTTTAAAGCCAAATTCTGCTTTCATTGTTCAGTGTCTTGACTTCTTTATCCCTCGAACTGAAGAAACTGGAAAACCTGTTCTTGCTCAGAAACTAAGAGAGATGAGAAAAATTCAACCTGAATCACAGGAAAGAGTTCATGCTGCAATGGAGTATGCAGGAGCAAGGAGCAAGAAAATGAAAAATGTTACTGATAAAAGTTAATTTCAAACTGATTTTCAAATGTCGATGTTTAAAAGGTAATGTGATTACTATCTAGCATTTCATATATATAGATTGAATATATTGATAAAATGCACTTTATTTATTCAGTAATATTTTGTCCAAGATGTCCATTTTAAATAGTGCTTAAAAAACTTTACTTATTTTTAATTATTGCTGAATCCTATTTCATATAATATGACATTTATATTTTATAATTAATAAATATTACTTGAAAATTAAACTTTAAAAACTCATGTCTCAACATTTATTTCCCACTGAACTGAAACTTCATATATTTAAGAAAGTAGTCCTTCTCTCTGTCCTTCAGTTTACCAGGTGATCTTTTTCAGATTCGAAAGAAGACGTTCTCCTTCAAATTTCTAAAACTAATCATATGATTGTATGAGGAGTATTATTGAATGTTATTTGAATAGCGCTTTTAACAATATACGTTGTCAGAAATCAGCTTAACAGAAGTAAAAAAATCACAAATATAAATTTCAGGGTCATAAATCAGCCCCTGTAAATGTATCCCTGATGAGCGATACCTCATGGTTATTGAATTTAACCCTTCACGATAACCTCATGGATCTTTAAACTGTTCATGTGTAGAATGTTTTAAGGCATTTATTATCAAGTAAACAGGATTTAGCTGGGAATTTTGCATTGACCATTCTAAAATCGCCCACTTATTCTGTAAATTAATGCACAGGTATTTTTGTGGATAATAAATTCTAAATGATATTGGGTCCTTTAGCGTCTATAGACCAAAGATTATATACAGTAGATGGATATATGTTGTGTTGAATAAAGCATGTCTTTTTGCTCTAAATTGTTCTAACAGACCTTTGATCAGTGGTGGGCCGTGCATTTGGTACCTGGGACTTCAGTGAGGACTTACCCAACTTAATCCACCTCTTAATACCACCACTATCACATCGCAATTATAGAAACCATCAATACAATACAAAAACACAATATAACAACACGTGGCATTACAGAGAGAGAGACATTTCACATATGGAGGGTGAAAACCATTTCACTAAAGCAAGAAACCCAGTTAAGACTCCAAACCTCTACACTACAACCACAACTGTGCACCTACAACATCTGGAGCAGTTCAGAATCAATATTTGTCTAATAACATGACAAACATAAAAATGTAAATAAAATCCAACCTACTCACCAGAGATGCAGACTCATAATATGCACCGCTCCTCAGAGGCTGTAATCCAGTTGTACCGCTCGTATTCACTGGTCTGGAAGTGGTAAACAAACCCTTTCCCGGGCTGAGACAAGCTAGCTAGCTTCAGGGGTTGGCCGACCTCTCCTCACCATGTCTAACTTTTCTTCAAAATTTATTTTAAGTATGTCTGAGACCAAATAAATTTCTTTTCCTCTGTCAGCCATTGTGGGCATAAAAAAGTCTAACTCAGATGTATTAATGTGTGCAGAGCTACACGTGTTTTGGCAGTCGAACTTGGCTATAACAGTTTCCCTCTGACCAACCAATCAGAGGACAGAAAAATGCTGACACTATTCTTGGCCAGTTAGCTGCCCTGTGAGGCGAATATGAAATCTGATTGGTTAAAAAAACAGAGACATTGATAATATTCTCCAAGGTAAAATGGCCAGCAGTACTGACTTTGAAGGCCCTGGGCAGATTAGATTGACATGGCAGCACATAGAGGCTGAAATCTGATTCTACATACACAGAAAATTTTCCACAGAAAATCTAACATCCACATACACACACTGGAAGCAGTGCAGCCAAGAGTAACGCTATAAAATGAAGAGAATAAACTGTTGGGAATAAATTAATACAATTTCATGAAACATATATTATAATAATAAAATATTAGGATTTAGGTTTACATTTACATTTGCGGCATTTAGCAGACGCCCTTATCCAGAGCGACGTACAAAAGTGCTTTGAGTCTCTAGTAATGAATAAATCTACACTGGTACGCCAGATTACAAACTTAACATAAATATAACTCTTAGATTCTACAAAGCAAACTTGGAAAGTGCTAATTTAGGTGTTTCAGGAAGGTAGGTCTTCAAATGTCGCTTGAAGATAGTCAGGGACTCCACTGTACGGAAATCTAGGGGAAGTTCATTCCACCACCTCGGTGCCAGAACAGAGAAGAGCCTTGAAGTGTACTTACCTCTCATTCTGAGAGAAGTTGGTACCAGTCGAGCAGTGCTGGAGGATCTCAGACAGCGTGGTGCAGTGCGAGATGTGATGAGGTCACTGAGGTAAGATGGCACTGGTCCATTTTTGGCCTTGAAGGCAAACATCAGTGTTTTGAATCTGATACGTGCAGCTGCTGATTGAACACAAGTTGTGCAGCTGCGTTTTGGATCATTTGCAGTGGACGAATAGCGTTCAGGGGAAGACCTGCCAGCAGAGAGTTGCAGTAGTCAAGTCTTGAAATCACAAGAGACTGAACAAGCACCTGGGCAGCCTGTGTAGACAGAAATGGTCGAATCCTTCGGATGTTGTAGAGAAGAAATCGACAGGAACGAGCCACATTAGCGACATGTGAGACGAAGGACATTTCATTGTCCATAGTTACTCCAAGGTTACGAGCAGTGGCTGAAGGGGAGGGCAGAGAGTCATGAAGTGTTATTTGGAGATCTTGACCTGGAGATGAATCGCCTGGGATGACCAGCAGTTCTGTTTTGCTGGGGTTGAGTTTTAGTTGGTGAGCACTCATCCATGAAGATATGTCTATCAAGCATGCCGAGATCCAAGCGAAAGCTGTGGTATCTGATGGAGGGAAAGAAAAGATTAGTTGAGTGTCATCTGCATAGCAGTGATAAGAAAACCCATGTGAGGATATGACTTCACCAATGGAGGTTGTAAATGTAGGTCAATGTTTCTGATAGTGTTTAGGCCAGCAGAGAAGTCTTTGCTGGCCCTGATCACCCACCACTGTCTTTGACAGGGAGGTCTTTGCAGTTTTTCTGCCCAATAAACTAGCTTATTTCAGTAAACTGATTCATATTTCTTTTTCTTTTTCACCACTACATCAACATGTGTCCTACAATGTGTATGAGATTATGTAGTGAAATGTTTTGTGAACTTGTAGTTATATAGTGTATCTGATAATACTTTAGAGTAGGGGTCTTTAACATCACAAGATGAAGACATAGGGCAGTGACCCCTAAAATAAAATGAGTCAAACCTATCCACTGATATTAATAGAAACCAATCATATAACGCTAGTTATAATATATTAGGACAATTAGCACTGTGTTGTTGTTGTACATGCATCATTATCTGTATATTTTCATATATTTTCAAAACTTTCTAAAAGATTTATGCATCATAACACATACATTTTGCAATAACATCACAATTTATTAAGTTGTCCATGGTTGTCTTTTATTTTGAAAGATTTGCAGTTTCATAACTTTTCTTTTTACTGTCCAGTGGACTATTGTACATTTACATGATTTTCAGCTTTAATTTTAATAGAACATGACATATAATTTTACTGTCAGGTGAACAATTATACATGAACATCAGCTTTATGTTTAATAGAATTTAAGTAATAATTATAAAAAAGATTTTAATTAAATTTTATCTTTGATGTTTTTTTACAAATATTACAAGTATTTTTTTTACGAGTATTAGGGCCAATATGGTATGCTGTAGATTGATCTGTAATGTAGGTGGATGACATCTACTGGTGATGATGATGTAGTGCATTCACTTCACCAAGACAGATCTTTCAGCTGAGCTGAAATTTGCTGGCTATCTATATGGTGCTTTTAAGTTTTAACCTTTTTTATTATTGTGTGTTTCTGTCAAACATAAAATATATTTTTTCAGTACACAGCCAAGTCAGTATATTAAAAGTGGTGATTAATGTGTGATTAGAATCAGCACACTTGAAGCAGCAATTAACACAAAATATCTTCAATTTGTGAAAAGTAATAATGATGCACAAGGTTTTTATATGTTGTATTTCTTTTTCCTTTTTCGTATCTTCTATATACATATCAGTATTTTTCAGTAGTTTTATTCATAGTTTTGAAAGTCTGATTAAAAGACAGTGTACTTGGTAATAGAAAGAAACATATGGTAATAAAGCCAAGATGTCCTTCCACAAGGGAAATGAGATCTATACCTGTAATCTATGTGATAATTTAAAATATCTGCAAATCCAGATATGACATTTAGCAGTATCAGTTTGTTAAACTGTTTCACCAGCATGGCCATTTGCCACTAGAGGGAGACAGAGACAAGAAAGACAACCTAAATGCCAGAGATTTTCACCTTCACTACGTTCGCAGCAGCACAAAGTGCTGCACTACTGCTTTCTTGTTTATGAGGTCATGTGATTTTTTCCCATGTACTTCATATCTTTACTCTTGTCCTGTTTCCTTATGTCCATGTGTCTTTCATTCACAGGTGTCTTCACATCCACATATGTTTAATATAAACACCCTTATGTTTCTGCTGTTCAGTTGATTTTGTTATCTGTTGTTTACCAGGCCTTTGTTTTGTGTTTAGTTTTTCTTCTTCTGTTTTTCTTTCTACTTCTTTCTACATATTCTTGTAATTGTTATGCCTTGTTTATGTTGTTTGCCATTCAACTGACCCATGCTTTGTTTACCTGCGCATATGGATTTGTCTGTCTGCTTTGAAATAAACATTATCTTAATCTGCAGGTGTATCCACCATCTCCATCATTACATGACATTTTACTTGAAGCTATTGTTGAATTATATTATATTATATAGTACATATCTTTCCTCACACTGATTTCTGAATGTTTAATGTGAGTCTTTTGTCCCCTGAGATTATTTGTTTGTTCATAGGTATTGATGAGGAAGACTGCATAGAATCCGAGGAGGGTTTACTCTGTTTCTTATGTAAAGCAGAGAAAACACAAAAGTAAAGAAAAAAGACAAGCAATTGAGAAAATCAATTGCCCCTGTCATAACTCTGTGAAAGCTTCAGTTCAGTTTGCATCCACCATGACCTCCAAATAATCACCACTAACTCCAGGTCCCAGACCACACAGGCACTTTCCCACTCTGAGTTTCCTCACTGAGTGAGTCCAAATGTGCACAATTACACACACTATATAAATACATTTTATTAAATAAAAAGACAAAGTAATTACTTAAAAAGTAATTTTTTGCTTTTGATCTCATTTGGACTTGTTTATGTCTGCCTGCACATTGCATATCATTTCTGACTACGCCACTGCTTTATGATTTCGATGTGTCTACATTTGACAAGATTCACTGCTCACTGATGTTTCTGATGTTTTCATTTTATGAATCTCTGACATCAAAGCATGACTCATAGAATGATAATTAATGCTCTGTCTGTAATGCCTTTGGTCCTGATAGAAGTTCTTTCACTTTGACTGTGTACACAGTTCTATTTTTAAAATGTCCTTTACAAGGTTTCTGTCATGTGATTTTGCAGAAAACAAACAGCCGTGTGTCGGAACAGCAGTAGAGAAGGTTCCTTGAATTTGAAAAATCCTATTCAGGAAATCGCAGAGCTGATTTGTATAGAAATAAACCACAAATAATTAAACACCATTAGTTCTTCTTCAAAATAAAATGCTTCAAAATGCTGTGACTTTTATAAATAATTCATATTCAAAAGGTTAATCACAATGAAATCGAAAAAGATCAACTACAAGTAATATATCTTTGATGAGGTCCCAGGAACAGTTGAATCCGTACACATATATTTAAGTAATACATGCATGTCATCCAAAAAAACACAGTCATGTCCGCAAGCATGAAAGTCCGGGACACAACAAAGACAGTCCGTGAGGTAAACAAATACAAAATCACAATAAGCAAGGAGAGTAATCAGAAAACAGTCGCAGAGGTCAGTACACATATAGTGAACAAAATTTCTCTAAGATATTGTTCACAAATATGTCAAAATCTGTGTTATCGAATACTTTTCCTTTTCTGCGTTAATTTACATTTGCAGCATTTAGCAGACTCCCTTGTCCAGAGCGACGTACAAAAGTGCTTTGAGTCTCTAGCAATGAATAAATCTACACTGGTATGCAAGATTACAAACTTAATGTAAATATAACTCTTGAATTCTATAAAGCAAACTTGTAAAGTGCTAATTTAAGTGGTTCAGGAAGAGGTAGGTTCAACCCAGCCATTAGGGAGGCACAAGCCAGTGCACTCTTAGTGCCGGTCCCAAGCCCGGGTAAATGGGGAGGGTTGCGTTAGGAAGGGCATCCAGCGTAAAACATGTGCCAAATCAAATATGCGGATCACAAATGAGAATTTCATACCGGATCGGTCGAGGCCCGGGTTAACAACGACCGCCACAGGTATCGTTAGCCGACAGGGTACCGGTGGAAATTGGGCTACTGTTGGCCGAAGGAGGAGAAGGAGAGGAGGAAGACGTCTACAGAGACGGCAGGGAAAGGAGCAGTGTAGGAGAGTGGAGGTTCGGGTTGGTACCTTAAATGTTGGTACTATGACGGGTAAAGGGAGAGAGGTAGCTGATATGATGGAGAGAAGAAAAGTAGATATGCTGTGTGTTCAGGAGACCAAGTGGAAAGGGAGTAAGGCCAGGAGCATTGGAGGTGGATTTAAACTGTTTTATCATGGTGTGGATGGAAAGAGAAATGGTGTAGGGGTGATTCTGAAGGAAGAGTACAGTAAGAGTGTAGTGGAGGTGAAGAGAGTTTCTGATAGGGTGATGATTGTGAAGGTGGAAGTTGAAGGGATGATGATAAATGTCATCAGTGCCTATGCTCCACAAGTTGGCTGTGAGATGGAGGAGAAGGAAAGATTCTGGAGTGAATTAGATGAAGTGGTAGATGGTGTACCTGGGAAAGAACGATTGGTGATTGGGGCAGACTTTAATGGGCATGTAGGTGAAGGGAACAGAGGTGATGAGGAGGTGATGGGTAGGTATGGTTTTAAGGAGAGGAATGTGGAAGGGCAGATGGTGGTGGATTTTGCTAAAAGGATGGAAATGGCAGTGGTGAACACTTATTTTAAGAAGAAGGAGGATCATAGGGTGACGTATAAGAGTGGAGGAAGGTGCACACAGGTGGACTATGTGCTATGCAGGAGATGCAACCTAAAGGAGATTGGAGACTGTAAGGTGTTGGCAGGGGACAGTGTAGCTAGACAGCATCGGATGGTGGTCTGTAGGATGGTTTTGGAGGCGAAGAAGAAGAGGAGGAGAGTGAGGACTGAAAGAAGAATAAGATGGTGGAAACTGAAGGAGGAAGAGTGTAGTGTGAGGTTCAGGGAAGAGGTCAGACAGAGGCTCAGTGGTGTTAAGGAGGTTTGGGATGATTGGGCAACTACTGCAGGAGTGATGAGGGAGGCAGCTAGAAAAGTACTTGGTGTAACATCTGGAAATAGAAAGCAAGACAAGGAGACGTGGTGGTGGAATGAGGAAGTGCAGGAGAGCATAAGGAGAAAGAGGTTGGCAAAACAGAAGTGGGATAGACAGAGTGATGAGAAAAGTAGGCAGGAGTACAAGGAGATGCGGCAGCAGGTTAAGAGGGATGTGGCGAAAGCCAAGGAAAAGGCATATGAGGAGCTGTATGAGAGGTTGGACACTAAGGAAGGAGAAAAGGATTTATACCGATTGGCCAGGCAGAGGGACCGAGCTGGGAAGGATGTACTGCAAGTTAGAGCAGTAAAGGATGGAGAGGGAAATGTGTTGACTAGTGAGGAGAGTGTGTTGAGAAGGTGGAGGGAGTATTTTGAGCAGCTGATGAATGAGGAAAATCAGAGAGAGAGAAGGTTGGATGATGTGGAGTTGGTGAAGCAGGAAGTGGATAGGATTAGTAAGGAGGAAGTGAGAGCAGCGATTAAGAGGATGAAGAGTGGAAAGTCGGTTGGACCAGATGACATACCGGTAGAAGCGTGGAGATGTTTAGGAGAGATGGCAGTGGAGTTTTTGACCAGATTGTTTAACAGGATTTTGGAAGGTGAGAAGATGCCTGAGGAATGGAGAAGAAGTGTGCTAGTACCGATCTTTAAGCATAAAGGAGATGTGCAGTCTTGCAGTAACTACAGGGGAATTAAGTTGATCAGTCACACCATGAAGTTATGGGAAAGAGTAGTGGAAGCCAGGCTGAGAGAAGAGGTGACCATCTGTGAGCAACAGTATGGTTTCATGCCGAGGAAGAGCACCACAGATGCCTTATTTGCTTTAAGAATGTTGATGGAGAAGTATAGAGAAGGACAGAAGGAATTGCATTGTGTATTTGTGGATTTAGAGAAGGCGTACGACAGGGTGCCAAGAGAGGAGTTGTGGTATTGTATGAGGAAGTCAGGTGTGTCAGAGAAGTATGTGAGGGTGGTGCAGGACATGTATGAGGACAGTGTGACGGCAGTGAAGTGTGCAGTAGGAACGACAGACTGGTTCAGGGTGAAGGTTGGACTGCATCAGGGATCGGCCCTGAGCCCTTTCCTGTTTGCAGTGGTGATGGACAGGTTGACGGACGAGGTCAGACAGGAGTCTCCCTGGACTATGATGTTTGCGGATGATATTGTGATTTGTTGTGAGAGTAGGGAGCAGGTTGAGAAGAGCCTGGAGAGGTGGAGATATGCGCTGGAGAGAAGGGGAATGAAACTCAGTAGGAGTAAGACAGAATACATGTGTGTGAATGAGAGGGAGGGCAGTGGAGTTGTGTGGTTGCAGGGAGAAGAGCTGGAGAGGGTGGAGGAATTCAGGTACCTGGGGTCAACAGTGCAAAGTAATGGTGAGTGTGTTAGAGAAGTGAAGAAAAGAGTGCAGGCAGGGTGGAGTGGGTGGAGAAGAGTGACAGGAGTGATTTGTGATAGTAGGGTATCTGCAAAAATGAAAGGGAAAGTTTATAGGTCTGTGGTGAGACCTGCGATGTTGTATGGATTGGAGACAGTGGCATTGAGTAAAAGACAGGAGGTGGAGCTGGAGGTAGCAGAGCTGAAGATGTTGAGGTTTTCGTTGGGAGTGACGAGGATGGATAAGATTAGAAATGAGTTTATTGGAGGGACAGCGCATGTAGGATGTTTTGGTGACAAGGTGAGGGAGGCGAGATTGAGATGGTTTGGACATGTGAAGAGGAGGGACATGAGTTATATTGGTAGAAGAATGCTGAGGATGGAGCCACCAGGTAGGAGGAAAAGAGGAAGGCCAAGGAGGAGGTTTATGGATGTGGTGAGGGAAGACATGCAGGTAGTTGGTGTAAAAGAGGCAGATGTAGAGGACAGGGTGGTATGGAGACAGATGATCCGCTGTGGCGACCCCTAATGGGAGCAGCCGAAAGAAGAAGAAGAAGAAGAAGGAAGAGGTAGGTTCAACTAAAGACAGAGCAGAACTATGACATCGGCAACCGTGAGCTCCTGGCCATCAAGCTGGCCCTGGAAGAGAAGAGACACTGGCTGGAGGGAGCCGAGCACCTGTTCACTGTGATCACCAACCACAAGAACCTCCAGTACCCACAGGAGGCCCGGAGACTAAACCCAAGGCAAGCTCGCTGGGCCCTCTTTTTTACCCGGTTCCGTTTCCACATCACCTACCGGGCCGGTGCGCAGAATGGAAAGGTCAACGCCCTCTCCCGGGTGTTCGGCCCAGAGGAGCCCAGCGATCCGGAGCCCATCCTTCCTCCTGCACTCATCCTTGTCAATCGTTTGTGACATTGACAAGGAGATACGCACGGCGTCTCTCCGGGAGCCCGTCCCTGAGGGATGCCCAGAGGGGTGTGTCTACGTCCCCACCGCCTTCCGGCGCGGACTCATCCAGTCTGTCCACGAGGGACCTGGGCAAAAAGCGGACGGTGCAGCTCGTCCATACCCGATACTGGTGGCCGAAGATGACATAGGAGGTCACACACTACCTCCAGGGGTGTCCCACCTGTGCCGTGTCAAAGGTCCCATGCCACCTGCCCGTGGGCAAGCTGATGCAGCTGCCTGTCCCGCAACGTCCCTGGTCCCATCTGGGCATCGACTTTGTGACAGACCTGCCACGGTCGGAGGGCAACACCTGCATCCTGGTAGTGGTTGACCGCTTCTCGAAGGCCTGTCATTTTATCCCCTTGAAAGGCCTGCCTACCGCCCTCGAGACAGCGGAGGCCCTCTTCCAACATGTCTTCCGGAACTTCGGCCTCCCGGAGGAAATAGTCTCTGACCGCGGGCCCCAGTAGACATCTCGGGTCTGGAGGGCCTTTTTTCAACTCCTGGGGGTGTTGGTCAATCTAACGTCTGGCTATCACCCACAGTCCAATGGCCAGGCGGAGCAGAAGATCCAGTAGCTGAGCCGGTACCTGAGGACCTACTGCGGCCGGGACCAGGCAGGTTGGTGCCGTTTTCTACTGTGGGCCGAGTATGCCCAGAACTCACTCCGCCAAGACTCCATGGGTCTCACCCCCTTCCAGTGCGTGTTGGGGTTCCAACCACCCCTGTGCCCTCGGTGGATTTCTGGTTCCCGGGAGAGCAACCGGTTCTGGGAGTCGGCGCACACACAGCTGTGACGGGCCCTCCGTAACACCCGCAGACATGCCGACGCGAGACGGCTGGAGTCCCCGCGTTTTCCATCCAGGGGACCTCGTGTGGCTGTCCACGAAGGACCTAAAGCTGAGGCTGCCCTGTCGCAAGCTAAGCCCCCGGTTCATCGGGCCCTTCAGGGTTGCCGACCGGATCAGCAATGTGTCCTACATGCTGGAGCTGCCATTGAGGTACCGCATTCACCCCACCTTTCACCTGTCTCTGCTAAAGCCCTGTGTCTTGCCCCCAAGGTGACCCCGTGGCACTCACCCAGCCGGAGGTCGTGGATCAGCCCGGTGTCTACGCTGTGCGTGAGGTCCTGGATTCCCGTCGGCACGGGGGTCGCCTCGAGTACCTGGTAGACTGGGAGGGGTACGGCCCGGAGGAACAATCTTGGGTGGCCCGTCAGGACGTGCTGGACCCGGCGCTGCTGGCGGAGTTCCATGCCACACACCCACACCGCCGGGCGCCCCGGGCAAGGGGCAGGCCTCATCGCAGGGTCAGGGCATCCGGAGCCACCCCTGGGGGAGGGGGTGGTGTCAGGGACATTTTTTCTCCTGTGCGCGCTCCGCCCACACGGAGCTCCTCGCCATCATACTAACTACCCACACCTGGCACTCATTTCACATGCACATATAAACCCCTCACTCACCCTTGCCCGGCGTCTGTTATTGTTTCCCCGTACGCTCGTTCTGCGGCTAAAATCTTTTCCTCCAATCCTGCGATATGCTACTTCCCAGAGCGCACCACGGATATTCCCTCACACACTCTTCTCATCACTGCTGGTATTTTGCAAGTTTTGCATTCCTTCCTATAAACTGTGTTCGCTTACACTCCGGCTTCCGCCTTCGTTACTGCCGCGTAACAGGTACTTCTGTTTTGTCAGAATCAAGCAGGAGGAGGTTATTCAGCATTCCATGTATTATATGTGCACACATTCCTTCAAGCTGGTTTCTTTACAAGAAATACCAGGCAAGTATAAGAAATAAAACATGGCTAATTAGAACCTTTAGTTTAAGTTCAAAACACTATGTTGTTTTCAGAAAAAAAATTGTGTTTGCATGTCTAGAAGAGTGACAGATTTATCAGATTTATAATCTTTTTCTTAAATCTTGAATGGTGATATTTATAAGCAAATGTTTTAGTTAGATCATGTGGCCCCTCCCACACATCAAATATGAAGGAAATAAATCTTGAAAATCTGAAGGCCAAATCAACACATTACATTCATTGTATGTTTTTCTAACAATTCCTGAATGTGTAAATTTTAAATAAATGCCAGGACCCAAAGTTTCACAGTAGGAGTTTTTACAGAGCATTACACTATCTTTGCCAGCTTGCCTTCTTCCCATAATTCATCCTGATGCCATCTCTTCCCTTGGTAAGTATGGGTATATATATTTGCACATATGTATATGTGCCACACTCCCTGCATCCCTGCGTCGCTTACCTTCTCTTTGTGCAGAAGCCAGCGTCGCTACCACCGCACAGCAATTTTGTAGCTTCTGGTCGTCGCGACGTTGCCCGCCAATAACGTCACGACTTGCATATTGGTCAGATTTTACACGTGGTTCAGAGCGTGGACAACGCGGGGGCGTTCCCAAAGCATTACGAAGCAGCGTCTCGTTCCCTCGGGGAACTAGGGTTACATACGTAACCTAGAGACATTTTCTTCTTCTGTTTTTCTTTCTACTTCTTTCTACACATTCTTGTAATTGTTATGCCTTGTTTATGTTGTTTGACTCACGCTTGGTTTACCTGCGGATATGGATTTGCTTTGAAACAAACATCATCTTAATATGCAGTTGTATCCACCATCTCCATCATTGCATGACATTTTACTTCAAGCTATTGTTGAATTATAGGATGTACATATTTTTCCTCACACTGATTTCTAAATGTTTAATACAGTAGAGTTTCATGTGTAATGTGTGTTTTGTCCCCTGAGATTATTTGTTTCTAACTACGTCACTGTTTTATGATTTCGATGTGTCTACATTCACTGCTAACTGATGTTTCTGATGTTTCCATTTTATGAATCTCTGACAGCAAAGCATGACTCATAGAATGATAATTAATGCTCTGTGCTCTGTAATGCTCTGTAATGCCTGTGGTCCTGATAGAAGTTCTTTCACTTTGACTGTGTACACTGTTCTATTTTTAAAATGTCCTTTACAAGTTCTTCAACATTATTAAACTAGAATTTCAGTTTTTCTTTTTTAATAAATCTGCAAAAATGTCAAAAATTCTATGTTTTTCTGTCACTATGGGGTGCTATGTGTACATTAATGAGGAAAAGAAATGAACTTAAATGATTTAAGCAAATGGCTGCAACATAACAAAGAGTGAAAATTTAAGGGGGTCTGAATACTTTCCGTACCCACTGTACATTTACATTTACGGCATTTAGCAGACGCCCTTGTCCAGAGCAATGTACAAAATTGCTTTGAGTCTCTAGCAATGAATAAATCTACACTGGAACGCAAGATTACAAATTTAATATAAATATAACTTTTGAATTCTACAAAGCAAACTTGGAAAGTGTTAATTTAAGTGGTTCAGGAAGAGGTAGGTCTTATATCGTCGCTTAAAGATAGCCAGGGACTTTGCTGTACGGACATCTAGGGGAAGTTTATTCCACCACCTCGGTGCCAGAACAGAGAAGAGCCTTGAAGTATACTTACCTCTCATTCTGAGAGAAGGTGGTAACAGTCAAGCGGTGCTGGAGGATCTCAGACAGCGTTGTGCAGTGCGAGGTGTGACAGGGACTCTGAGGTAAGATGGTTCTGGTCCATTTTTGGCCTTGTAGGCAAGCATCAGTGTTTTGAATTTGATACGTGCAGCAACTGGAAGCCAGTGAATCCATCCATCTCACAGATGTGGCAGACCAAGATGCTGATTAGACAGCATGATTATTGCACAGGTGTGCTTTAGGCAGGCCACAATAAAAGGCCACTCTAAAATGTGCAGTTTTATCACACAGCACAATGCCACAGATGTCACAAGTTTTGACGGAGCGTGCAATTGGCATGCTGACTGCATGAATGTACACCAGAGCTGTTGCCTGTGAATTAAATGTTAATTTCTCTACCATAAGCGACTACCAAAAAGAATTTGACAGTACATCCAACCGGCCTCAAAACCGCAGCCCACGTCTAACCACACCAGCCCAGGACCTCCACATCCAGCATCTTCACCTCAAGATTGTCTGAGACCTGCCACCCGGACAGCTGCTGCAACAATCCTGCCACCCGGACAGCTGCTGCAACAATCGCTTTGTATAACCAATGAATTTCTGCTCAAACTGTCAGAAAGCGTCTCATGGAAGCTCATATGCATGCTCCTCGTCCTCTTTGGGGTCTCGACCTGACTGCAGTTTGTAACCGACTTGAGTTGGCAGATGCTCACATTCGATGGCATCTATCACTTTGCAGACGTGTTCTCTTTATGGATGAATCCCGGTTTTCACTGAATAGGGCAAAATACGTGAGGCAAATGGTGGTCACACTAGATACTGACTGGTTTTCCACTTCCCCCCACTGAACCTCCCAATACAGTAAAACTACACATTTTATTGTGGCCAGCCTAAGGCATACCTGTGCAATAATCATGCAGTCTAAGCAGCATATTGATCTGCCACACCTGTGAGGTGTACAGCTGGGAGGAAGCTGTGCTGACGTGTGGGCTGCTGGTTCCTGATGAAGTAGTCTAGATAGATGACTCACACAATGTACAGAAAACAATAAGAAATATATTTTTGCAGGCCATCTACACCTGCAGCGTAGGATGAAGACATTCACAAAATCTTAAAAACATCAAGGATCAGCTGGGTGAAATGTGCATAAGAATCCCTTACTTGATTGTCACTGTCCCAATCTGAAGTTTTTCCAGTTAGCAGTGTCAGTAGCAATGCCTACTTCGTAGAATCTCTACCGCACCATCGAACATCTCCGGGAGTGGCATTATAGGAGGTTTGGGATGGCCAGAAGACATCGAGTGCAGAGCTCGTAGAAGGTGGGTATTTGCGGCTGGGTGCACCTTGAGTTGTTCAAGACCCACTGCTAGGAAGGGGAGCTGCAGTAAGCTCCCCTTATAAGTATATATTATATGTGCTGAATTCATAGTCTCAAATTGCATCTCAATCTATGGGTCTTTTGTTTAGTGAAAAATCTTTTTCCTCATATTTTCACTTCATGTGATTGGATTTAATGCATGAATATATGCAGAAGGATGTTGTCCCTTTGTATTGATCCACTAGATTCCATTTTATTGGTAGGTGAACTTTGATGTGTTCACCCTATGATTTTGCCTTAAAATACAATCACTGTTTAAAATACAAAAAAATAATTGTTGGGGGAAATTCTATGTGTTTGGCAGCTGCTAAATAACTGCAGTGGACTTTTCTCTGGCTGTTTCTCTAGCTCTAGCTTTTTTTTTTTTTTTTTTTGCTTTAGCTAACTGTGATTTTTACTGCCTGTGTTCCTCCTAGTGGTACTTCTGTTTTGTCAGAATCAAGCAGGAGGAGGTTATTCAGCATTCAGTGTATTATATGTACACACATTCCTTCAAGATGGTTTCTTTACAGGAAATACCAGGCAAGTATAAGAAAAAAAAAACATGGCTAATTAGAACCTTTAGTTTATATTGAAAACACTATGTTGTTTTCAGGGAAAAAAAACAGACTGTAACAGACTCTTCTAGACATGCAAAAACAGACTGTGTTTGCATGTCTAGAAGAGTTCACAGATTTATCAGACTTATAATCAGTGTTGGGCAGTAACGCGTTACCGGTAAGTTTTTACAGAGCATTACAGAGCATTACACTGCCAGCCTTCCTTCTTCCCATAATTCATCCTGATGCCATATCTTCCCTTGGAAAGTGACATGTATGCACCCAGCTATCCACATGATGTTAAATAAATTATAATTCATCAAACCTAGTGACTGTCTTCTATTGCTCTATGGTCCAGTTCCAATTATGATGATTATGTGCTCATTGCAGGGGATTTGGCAGTGAACTAGGGCCTTCATTTGGAATGAACAAAGACCCTTAGAGTTGTCCATTTAACCTGCTTTTAACTCATTGACATCAACTATGCATTTGCTGTCTATTCCATGCCACAATTTGATTGGTACCATTGTAACAAGTTCCTCCTTCATTGGTCTTAATGTTATGGCTGTTCATGTATAAATGCAGTGTGGTGTCTTTCATCATGAGGCTGAAAAAACCCTAGAGGTGAACATGGAACTCAGTGAACAGTTCACTCAGTTTCTTGAAACAGCTCAGTCAGAGGTATCTAGTGCTCTTCCTATTTTTTCGTACAGTAATATCGATAACAAAACCTATTATATAAATGTTAGTTATTTTCTGGATGGTTCCAAAATCTTCAGTTCACTGCCAGATTCAATCTTTATTTCCTACCAGAATCCATAACCTTCAAACAGGACCACTCTAGATTCCAAACTGTCGTACTGATTAGACACACCTCTTTCCAATTACATGCTCGCTCACAGATATAGATTAAAAAAAACCTTGGTTGATTCAGCTCACTGCAAATGATAGTGCTCAGCTGATGTTCTCATGGTCAATTACTAAGGATTTGCTTTTGGGCAGCATTTATTAGACGACACCTGACGTACTGATGAAATGAAAAAAAAAATGCATTTTAACAAAACAGTATCAGATATGGGAACTAATGTTATGTGATTTAAATTCTTCTTTCTTGTGCTCTTTTTGAATTCTCCTAAGATACTGAAGAAAATGTGGCAGCAGGGTGTAGCACTAAATTGGGTTAGGAATTTAAACAATTACAATTACAATTCTAACTCACAAATACCTACATATATGGTATCTAGAACCAAACATTCAAATTCAAGGTGGTCCAAAGGTGGTCCACAGATGATGAATTTCAGCTTTAGGCTTGATGCTCGCTGAGTTAGGATGTTAATGTAAATTTTCTGGTTCTTTTATATAGCATACACACACAAACACACACACACACACACACATGTACATTCGAAGATACAAAATATACTTGAACATCTTGCCCAATCAGGTGCAGTTTGCGATATGTTGGGTGTGCAGACCAATGCCCCCAACTCAATCGATAGAGTGAAAGAAGATACAGACACAGGGGGAGAGGAAGGGTTTGGGAAACTGGTTTCTTGTTCCAGAAGATTTGGCCACCATTTTCAGGAAGAAGGAAAAATTTGGGGTGATGGGGGATGGTGGGGCAAATATTCAGGTGAAACTTGCTCAGAACTGTTGGGCAAATGCAATTTCATGCAGTTTTAATGTTTGCTCCTGTGTAGCATTTCCATGGGTTTCTCACAAACACAAGGGTGAAGGACCCAGAAACATGACTTAGACTCAGAGTTCATCTGAAATGGACAGTGGGCCTAAAAAGGGCAGCATTAAGTGCAGTCAAATTGGACACAAAAAGAAGTCACTAAGCAAAAGAAAGCACAAGAAATATCCAAGGTGCACCAGTCTCAAGGAACACTCGGATACACCACTAAAAAATGTGAGCTCAAGGGAAAATATTTGCAAACTTATAACTAAAAGCATTGATTCAAGGATTTAACACTGCAATGCACTGTGATAATTAGACGACAGCTCATTCTTTTTGTTTTTATCCATGGTTTTGTAATGAAAGAATATGTAAACTGAAAATGTAGCATTCAGTATGTATCAGCTTTATTTGTGCTTCTATACTTTATATAAAAGTGACAATACAAAGCATAATTTACCTCCAAGAAAATCCTGTTTGAGGTTTTAATATTGCTCAAGGCTGCTGCTTACTCAGGCGTTGCTATTGGCTGCTGTCGCTTGACGTTTGAGTTTCTACCTAGTATTTATTCAACATTCTTTCTTTGTTTTCCACTTCGGCAATCTTGAAATACAGGTACGTTACATTACAGTTTCATCGTCTTGTTGTTTAGATTAAAATCCATTTTTTTTTATATTTTATAATTTATAATTATATATAATATTATATATTATATATAATATATTATAATATATATAATTTTTTATATTTTATATTTATTTTTATTTTTTATATTTATCACCTGTGACAAGTGTTAGTTTCATTTTGCTAATTTCAAGTTTTGACTTGAGACAAAAAAAAATCTGCATACGTAGTAATGAAATACATAGTAAATAAATTCCTTGCCTTGACACTACAATGTTTATTCACTTTACAGATTTGTCTGTTTGCGTTTTTATTTTCATCTACAACATATTACTATGGCTGCTAAGTAAGTAAATATTTCTAATTTTAAATATTGTTTGTTTAAGAGAAATTAACAATAAAACGCAAAAATTTAGATAATATCAAACCTACTATTTATGAATGTCTGGTGAATTTCACAGTATTTCAGAGCCATTCGTGACTGCACATTATTTAGCCCAGAAGAGTCAATCAATCAGTGAAGGTCCACCTGCACGAAATCGTCTCCTCACAACCAGAACTAATCTTGATGAACACGGTTTAGTGAGAAAATGGACATTCGGACAGCAAGACGTCAACATGCAAAACAAAATAATCCTCTTGGTAGGAGAAACTGGAACAGGCAAAACTACTCTGATCAATGTGATGGTTAATCATTTACTTGGGGTGAAGTTTACAGATGAAGTGTGGTATGAGATTACAGAAGAAGGAGAATTGAATGACATGCCAGATCAATCAAACAGTCAAACAACTCAACTCACAATGTATGAAGTCTTTGCTCAGGAAAACCCAATCTGCCTAACCCTCATTGACACTCCAGGTTATGGAGACACCAAGGGAACACACATGGATAAACAGATTGGTGAAAATCTGTACAAACTGTTAAACACTGAAACTGGAGTGAAAGAAATTGATGCAGTGTGTCTGGTAGTGAAGGCATCTGATAATCGGCTTTCTGACAGACAGCAATACATATTTGATGCAGTTTTTTCTTTGTTTGGTAAAGACATCGAGAACAGCATTGTTATTTTTGTCACTCATTCAGATGGATTGCCTCCAACAAATGTAATTAATGCCATCAAGAAAGCAGGGATTCAGTGTAGGAAAGAACAAAATGAACCAGTGTTTTTCTTATTCAACAATCGCCAAACTGAGAAAACAAACGAAAAGTTTAAGAGGGGTCATCAGACAGCTTGGGAACAAACAGAGGACAGTTTAAAAATGTTCTTTGGCTCACTGAAAGGGCAGAACAGAAAAAGTTTAGAGCAGACTGAATGTGTTCTTACGGAGTCCATCCAACTTGAAGCCTGTCTTGTTAATCTACAGTTTCGTATTGAATTTGAAGAGAACAAAGGTGAAGAACTGGCTCAGACACAGAGAGCCCTTGCACAAAACCAAGAAAAGATTAAAAGAAATGAAAACTTTACTTTTACAGTCACCAAGTATTACAAAGAAAAGGTTGCCATTAAAAAAATAGCATGGCAGAAAAGTAAGGCCACCACTTGCTCTGTCTGCCAGGAGAACTGCCATGAGTATGGCTGCTTCTTGACCCCTAATGCTCTGTGGTGTGAAGTCATTAAACATAACTACTGCACTTCGTGCACAAATAAATGCCATTTCACTAAACATGTCAGAGAAAGCAAGAAATACGTCACCAGAAGCAAATGCGTCACCATGACGTATGATGATTTGAAACGACAATGTGAAAATGATGATTTAGCATTCAACTTAAGGGCTGTTGTAAACATCAGAGAGGACCTTCAAAATAACAAGAAACAGGCACTGGAGCATCTTAACGTAGAAAATAGACTGATAATACAACTGATCAGAAATAAAAAGGAAAAGGCCAAGCTGGTCGAAGAAGCCTGCATCATTATCATAAGATTGTCAGAGAATGTTTTAAAGCCAGATTCTGCTTTCATTGTTAAGTCTCTTGACTTTTTGATCCCTCGAGCTGAGGAAACTGGAAGAGACTTCCTTGCAGAGAAACTAAAAGCACTCAGGAAAATTCAGCCTGAATCACAAGAAAGAGTTAATGCTGTAATGGGGTATTACAACAAGCTACATTAAAGTTAAATTCAGGTGATTAAACATGGCCATGAAGCATTTAATGAGGAAACTCAACAGTGCAAATTATATCCAATGAATAAGATATTTAAGATTGTAAATAATTATAAATAATTTCATTTCGAAAAGAGAAAGTACCAATCTTGGGTGAACTTGGACGTAATGGGCCATGTAATAAGACAGGAAATTGTACAGCTTGTTTTATATTTTGTCCGTTTCAGAACATGTATTCTTATCTTTAATTAAGAAGCAATTCTTTATATGGAAACTTTAACGTTTGTGGTAAAGCAGCATGTTCACACCCAAAAACTGATTACATCATTTTATTTAACCACTCAGGCAAAACATTATGAAATTATAACAACATGAGTGGTGAAGTGAAGAACACTGATGATCTTCATCATGGCACCTGTTAGTAGGTGGATTTATTTATTAGGCAGCAAGTGAACATTTTGTCCTCAAAGTTGAAGATAGAAGCAGGAAAATTGGGCGTAAGGATTTGAGTGAGTTTGATAAATTGTGACGTGTGTGTGTGTGTGTGTGTGTGTGTGTGTGATATATATGTATACTGTATATATATGTAGTATATTTCTTTTAAGGCTATGCTGTTCATGGATAGATGTTTATCTTTTTCTTTCAACAAAAGTTTGTTCAACAGTTTACATTGTTCATTTCCAGTGCTCTCTCTCAATAACTATCTGTTTATCTGATTTTCTCATTAAATATCTCGTATTTGGAGTTTGTCCGAGTCGCTTCTATTCTTTCTGACACAAACCTATGTGTAAATCATAATCCAGATACATAATTGTTAGTGTTAAATCTGTTTTCACACTATCTCACACACATTCCTTTGTCCGTTCAGTGTCTATAGGATATTTACGATGTTAGTATGTAAGGTAAACAGAGAGTCTTATCTGGGCTCACACATCTCGGGCTGGTATATCCTCTTGTCTAAACAGGAAAACGACTTTAGGCCAGCTTTCTACCCAATGTGTGTGCGTGTTCGTGCGTGTTCGTGTGTGTGTGTGGACTGTATCATCCTGTGTATAAATACGTGTCTGCCACCTGCAATAAACCCGAAGAGGAACATTGCTACATTCTGTGTGCTGTGTGATTCTTCCCTGAATTCAGAAAGGCATTACGGAGCATCGCAGGTCGTATGGAAAATCTCTCCATGAATTAAGTTTCGTTTGGGCATGATAAAAATCTAACAGTTTTGGTGTCAGAAGTGGGATACTTTCCGACAATATCCAGAGGGAGATCACGCATCAAGGAGAATTTAATGTATTCCCTTGTTTGCGGGGATTGTCCCGTTTGCCAGCTAATAGGGCTGCATGTGTGTTCGTGTCTTGGTTATGCATTAATTGTCGACTTAATGATAATTTCCTTTGGTGGGATGATTTCGTCGCGACATTGGTATTCCTCACCTTAGATGTAAGATGCAAGATTAGAAGACGTTTTTTACGGTCTGTCTAATATAGTTAATATTGTCTGAAGTGTCCAAAAGAATCCACGATAATTTTTATATGCCCGAAAAAAAATAGATAAATGAAAAATTAATTGTTTTAAGAAAAAAAAAAGTGAGAAAAGAGAAAAGGAACTAAAGAACATTTTGAAAAGACTTTAAAATTTTTTCAAAAGACTTCAATCTTGTTTTGGCTTTAAAGTCTATTTTTTTCTCCTAACTTACAAAATTTGTGATTCAATTGGAGAGACTGGATTACCTTTTTGTTTGAAGACTGCGATCTCCCTGGTGCCTGCGCAGCTGTATTGCCTGAATGTTAAGTGTTGTGTGTCTGTTCTTTGTTCTGTGTAAAGATGATGGTTCATAACATTTCTCGCTTACTGCCGGAAGAAAATCCCAAAGATTTTATGTATAGGAATTGTGCTGGTTTTTGGACTAATCCTTATTTAGATAATTTGGCATTATGGAGTGAAATTGTGTCACATCTGTATACTTTTTTCCTAGAGATTTAGATGCTGCTAGAGGTTTCTCTATGCTCCAGGTTAAGTTAACCCTTTATGCTCTGCACTGAAAAAGGAAGTGGTGCATTCCAGCCTCAGCACAAAACTCAAGGAGAACGTCCTAGGAAAAAGGGGAAGTTCATCTATTAGGGAATAGATAGAGTTCCAATTTCATGTCCTGTAACTCACCTTTTGCCTGTGGTGACACCGACTGGTACAAATTTTTATCATAGTTTTACAATAATTCCAAACTCGCCTTTAAACCTTTTAGGAAGAGATATGATGTACAAAATGGGAATGGAAATTCTGTTTTTTCAAACCAATGTCTCACTGTCTTTTCCTTCAGTCCTCATGCTCTCAACCGAGCCACAGCCACATCCGGAAGATTTCTTCCATGGTAGTACAGAGGTCCTGCCTGATGAACCAAATTTAGGTGAAGTTAACCCTAAATTATGGGCCTCTCACAAAGATGAGGCAGGTTTAATCCAGGTAAAACCGTATCATCCACTCATGAAAACACACCATCCGATTTTTGTTAAACAATATCCATTGTCGAAAGAGAAGAATGTTGGCATTGCTCCAGTTATTGACAATTTATTGTCACATGGTGTTTTGATCGAGACACATTCACCGTATAACACACCGATTAATCCCATCTTAAAGGCAGATAAAAAATGCTGGAGGCTAACACAAGATTTACGTGAGATTAATAAATTAGTTATTCCGTTAGCTCCTTTGGTGCCCGATTTAGCTACCATTGTTAACTCTATACCAGCGACTCATGGATTTTTTACTGTGATTGATCTTTGTTCTGCTTTTTTCAGTGTCCCTTTGGCCTCAGAGACGCAGCCGCTTCTCGCTTTTACCTATAGGAGACGTCAATTCACCTGGACACGTCTTCCTCAAGGCTTTTTGACTCGCCAGCCGTATTCTCCGCTGTAGTGCACTGAACTTTGGCTGATATACACCTTCCAGAAACAACCTGCATTCTTCAATAAGCAGATGACATCCTTGTCACAGGACCGAGTACAGCTTGTGACTAGGTTTTCAAGACCTCTGACTGTGAAACAGATGCAGAGCTTCTTGGGACTGATGAACTACTGCCGAGCATGGATCCCTGACTGCGCACAGCATGATAAAGTTTTGCGTAGTGCTATTGATCACAAAGCTCCTCCATCACATCTCATTCTGTGGTCTCATGAAATGACTGACAGTTTTGCTGCCCTCAAGAAGGCTATACAGTCTGCTCCAGCTCTAGGTCTTTCGAATTATGCTAAGCCTTTTCACCTTTATGTGCACGAACGTGGTGGTACGGCTGCGGGGATCCTAGCCCAGGAACACAGTGACAGATATCGCCCTGTTGCGTATCTTTCCAATTCTTAAGACAATATAGCACAAGGGTTGCCTTCGTGCAGTGGCTGCTGCGGCTCTGATGGTCCGGGATGCTGAGAAAACGGTGCTGTCACATCCTTTGATACTGTACACCTCAAATCAGGTAACAGCTAATTTACACAACCTCAACAAACAACATATGACAGCACAACGTAGATCTGGTTATGAAACTACACTCTTGGCAATGGAAATCGTAACTATTAAGCCTTCTTCTCAGCCACATTCAGCTGTAGTAGCTCTGCGTGATCTGCTAGACGATATTGACTTAGATGGTTTTGACTACGCACATGATTGCCTTAAACGAATTGAACGTGAGACCTCTTGTTAGCCCGATCTTTTAAATACGGCCCTGGAAGAGGGGGATTGTCTATAAGTAGATGTTCATGTTCAGAACCTTCTAGTGTGTATTTATGTGGATATGCGGTTGTAAGATTACCTGATGTAATAGTTGAAGCTAAATCATTACCATACACATCAGCATAAGCTGCAGAGTTGGTCGCACTTATAAGAGCATGTCAGTTGTCTGAAGGTAAAGTAGTGACTTTATACACTGATTCTAAGTATGCTTATGGTGTTGTGCATGATTTTGCTGAAACATGGAAGCAAAGAGACTTTAAAACAGCTGATGGAAAGCCCATAGCACATTTTAATCCCATAGGCGACCTTTTAAATGCTGTTCAACTCCCTGCCAAAGTGGCCATAGATTTTACACATATGCCACCTGTAGGAAATTTGAGATACCTGTTGGTTATAGTTGACAGATTCACTAAGTGGCCAGAAGCTTTGCATGTGCGACAGAGAATGTTAAAACGGTTATCAAAATATTAACAAAAGAGATCATCTCTAGGTTTGGTATTCCTAGTGTGATTGAAAGTGATAACGGCACACCTTTTGCTTCAAAGGTAAGACAACTTTTGGCTAAAAGTTTAGCAATTGATTGTTATTTTAATATTCCCTATCACCCACAGTCAGCTGGAGTGGTAGAGAGAACAAACAGATCCATTAAGGAACGTATTACTAAAGCCTGCATTGAAACAGGCCAAAATTGGACTGTTGTTCTCCCGGTAGTACTCACAGAAATGAAAATAACCCTATCTTTAACAAAACTAACCCTATCTCTAACAAAACTAATCCTTTGAAAGTTTTATGTTCTAACCTTTCTCGACCCCATGGGTCAGGAGACGCACTGGCATTTCTTTCTTAGGTAACCTGGAAGTGATGGTGGATGACTACATTTCTGCCCTGGTTGAGAAATTGAATTCTATCAGTGCTGATGTTTCACTAACTCTTCCTCTGCCCACAGATAAGCCCACACACCCTTTTGTGCCTAATCAGCAGGTCCTGATAAGAAGTCTGTAGCCCATCAAAGTCGGTGAGCCGAAGTATCTGGGTCCAGCGACTGTTCTAGCTGTAACCAGAACTGGAGTTCTGACTGATTATCAGCCACAGTGGATACACGCAAGCAGGATCAAAACAGCACCCACTTAATCTGTGCACTAATTGGTCTGTTGGCCTAAGAAGCCTACCTAAGTGAGTGTTCAGGGCTGAAACAGTTGAGAGCCCACGGAAGATCTTTTCTTTTTAGTAGAAAGGGGGCCACCTCTGGGGTGAAGATCAAACTCACTTGACTGTTTTGTTTAGCTCACCATGATATCCGCTCTAGGTCTAAATTCCATAACTATATGTGCATAGATGTAACTAGACTCCGAATTTTTTTATTCTCTTTGAATACATTATTCAGAGAAGAAACTGTTATGTATACCTTATAATACTGCTTATAGACATACTGAACAAGCACTGAGAAACAATTGTCTCATGATGTCTTGGAGAACGTGAAACAACTGCTGAACAAAGTTTTTGGAAAAGATTAAGAATTTGTTTACGAGTGTTGAACACTATTTTGTTTTAGGAATGATTCTTTGATTGATTGTTGGAATCTGTATGTTTTTGTGTCTTTATCTTTTAATTCGCAGTTTATGTCACAGGTTCTGTTCCCAGGATGAATATCCTATGTTTTTGGTGTGTGATGCTAAATCATAAATGATTTAAAGTGGCCATTGTTAGTGTTAAATCTGTTTTCACACTATCTCACACACTTTCCTTTGTCCGTTCAGTGTCTATAGGATATTTACGATGTTAGTATGTAAGGTAAACAGAGAGTCTTATCTGGGCTCACACATCTCGGGCTGGTATATCCTCTTGTCTAAACAGGAAAACGACTTTAGGCCAGCTTTCTACCCAATGTGTGTGCGTGTTCGTGCGTGTTCGTGTGTGTGTGTGGACTGTATCATCCTGTGTATAAATACGTGTCTGCCACCTGCAATAATCCCGAAGAGGAACATTGCTACATTCTGTGTGCTGTGTGATTCTTCCCTGAATTCAGAAAGGCATTACGGAGCATCGCAGGTCGTATGGAAAATCTCTCCATGAATTAAGTTTCGTTTGGGCATGATAAAAATCTAACAATAATATTATTGCATTATTACATTAATACAAAAAAAAAATCTTAAAATTCTTACTCTGTGAATCCTCCAAGCAGCCTATAAGGTTAGGCTATCCAATAAGGACATACCCCCATTTAAAGACTGAAGGAGCATTGCCAAGCTACCATTGTTGTTGTTTTTTTTAGCAAGACTTTTAACCCTCTCTGCTCCAGGACTGCTATAACAAGGCTGACCCAAACTTTTTAACAAGCTGGGATATGTGAAGAAAAAAAATTCACTGTGCTGTATTAATATGTGTACGTATATGGATTTTTGACTATCCGTGCCGATTAGTCAGTGAAACCGATTAATAGGTCGGCCTTATATATTAATTAAATTAATATTATATTAATATATGTTACGTCCCAGTAGATGTCCGTTTGTGTGGGTGTTTTTCTCTCTCTCTATTGGTTCTCCTTCCTGTCATTCTCTTAAGGTTCCTCCCCGTTTGGACTGCTATTGGCTGGGGAAGTAATCATCGTTTGTCATGTCACTGCTCTTGTTGCCAATCTGGTTTGCTGCTGGGGTTTAAAAAGAGGACTGCAGGAATGTTAACCAGAGCACCTTTTGTTTTGCACCTTGTTGGGTTAAAGCATTTATTCTGGTTCTTGTTGGTTTTTCCTTTTGACTTGGTTTGTACGAATTTGTTGAGTGAAAGCTTAATGTTAATGTAAAGACAAAAGTTAAAAACTGTGGTTGTTTTGTGAATGCTGGTGGAAACTGACCGTGTTTGGGTTGGTGTAACAAGGCGATGTTCTTGTGTGGCATTACGGAGTAGTGTTTGTTTGCTGGCTGTGCATTGCGAGAATGTTTAGCTTGTCGAATTTTATCGTTACTCCTTCGTTAGAGCAGATAGATTTGTCGGAAGCAAGATTTATTTCTGGTAGCTGATCACTATCAGATCGTTGTAAATAGACAAGGTCTGAAAAGAGACATAAAGAGTAAAATAGTACAGTGCTTGGTAGAGTTAAACATTCTCCCCATGTCAGACACGGCTGATGGTGAGGACACCGGCCGGGTGACGTTGTTGTTGGGCCTCTCACTGTTGGAGATGAGGATCCGCAGAGTGGCATAGCTGATGCTGAAGCGGAGGGACAGCCCGAAGCTAAGGCCGGCTTGCCGCCCTTTGATCCATTCTCTCCCAGCTCTGTTGACTCTAGAGGGGATGCGCGACTGAAAGTCCGCCTGGCTCGGTTACAATACAACACCCATGAGGGAGCCCAAACACGTCAGGCTGTGCTAACCCTGCGTCTGGAGGTACGCAGACTTGAAATAGAGGCTGACGAGCGGGTGAAGCTGCGACAGCTGGGTCTGGAGGCGATGAAAGTGGCTGCTGCTGCTGGGTCCTGCTGCGCAGCCGACCCCACGCGAGTCTGATGCTTCTCCTCTGGTTCATTCATCCTCGCCTACATTTGACGTAAGTAAGCATGTTGCATTAGTACCCCAATTTAGAGAATCTGAAGTAGATTCTTATTTCAATGCTTTTGAGTGAATTGCTACTTCCCTTCGCTGGCCTAAAGATGTTTGGTCGCTTTTGTTACAATGTAAATTGTTTGGTAAAGCTCTGGAAGTTTGCTCTAGCTTATCGCTAGAGGAGAGTTTAAACTACGAGACCGTGAAATCTGCTATCCTTCGTGCATATGAGCTAGTTCCAGAAGCGTATAGGCAGAAGTTTAGGGGCCATAAAAAAATTCTACACAGACCTTTGTAGAGTTTGCACGAGAAAAAGGAATTCTGTTCGATAAGTGGTGCACTGCTAGCAAAGTGAAAGATTTCGACTCGATGCGAGAACTTGTTTTGTTAGAGTTCAAAAGTTGTCTGCCGGAACGTGTTGTAGTTTACCTGAACGAACAAAAAGTAACTTCTTTGTCACATGCAGCCGTGTTAGCGGACGAGTTCGTTTTAACGCATGAAACTGTTTTTTCTTCCGTGCGCGCAGAGAAAACTCAGTCTGTTTCTCTCCGATCACAAACTTTCTGTTCTAACTCCAGTCCACCGCGATCTCGGGAGAATCGTGAGTTTTTATTGCCATAGATCTGGTCACGTAATAGCTGATTGTTTGGTTTTAAAACGGAAAAAAAAACGCAATCCAACCTAAAAGTGTTGGATTTGCAAAATCCCTTAACTCAGCCGTTGCTGTGCCTTGTGACAAAAGGATTGATGACAGTTACATTCCTTTTATTCTTAAAGGGCTCATTTCTTTGACTGGTAATAGTGAGGATCAGAAACAAATAAAAATGCTTAGAGACACAGGTGCGATGCAGTCATTTATTGTGGTAGAGAAATAAAATTTTTCTGAGGATACCTCCTGTGGTTCGAGTGTCATCGTAAAGGGTATTGAGATGGGTTGCGTAAAAGTGCCATTGCACCGAGTACACCTGCAGTGCGAATTATGTACCGGGTTTGTACGAGTTGCTGTTCGTCCTTCTCTTCCAGTAACC
>JAAIIK010019059.1:0-27612 GCA_014706435.1 Silurus glanis | reverse complement strand
AAGCCTACACATAACACACATCACATCATAACCTTGTGCTCCAGAACATCTGATCACATGCACATTATCAACTTGTGCTGTTAATATCATGAACAGCAGCTACGCTAATTGCTCTCCACTGCTTCTCTTTCTCTCCCCATCCCGAGGCTTCCTGAGGTTTGGCCAGCTCCAGTCACGTCCCACCTCGTGAAGATTATGGACTTTAAAGAAGTAGATGCCGAACTCGCAAACATCCTGAACCATCTAGACACGTACCAGTGCCAATTGGATCCCACTACATGTGTGGAGTTTTGACATTGGACCTCCGGGAGTGTTTAAAGGCTCTAGCATGGAGAAGCTGGTGTTGGATCTGTGATGATCACAAATGTTGAGCTCAGTAGCTCCTAGTTTTATATCAAAGGCTGTTGAAAGAACATCACTTATAATCTTATACTCCAGTACTCATGTTAGGTCTCTCTCTCCAGTGTTCTGTATTGTTGAAGATTTATGATCAAACTCTTGATGTCACCCAAATGAGGATGGGTTCCCCTTTTAAGTCTGGTTCCTCTCATTGTTTCTTCCTCATTACATCATTACATCTATTACTTCCTTGACACAGTCGTCACAGCTGCTCATCAGGGATAAATGCACACCATTCACCTTGACTGTTGATTTCTGTAAACCTGCGTTGAGGCAATGTCTGTTGTGAAAAGTGCTATAGAAATAAACTTGACTTGACTTGACTTGACTGAGTGAGTCCAGATGGGCACAATCAGCTTCTCCATGCCAGAGCCTTTAAATACTCCAGGAGGTCCAATGTCAAAACTCCACACATGTAGTGGGATCCAATTGGCACCGGTACATCTCTAGATGGATGTTTGCGAGTTCGGCAACTCAGTGAGGAATCTCAGAGTGGGAAAGTGTCTGTGTGGTCTGGGAGCTGGAGTTAGTGGTGTCTATTTGGAGGTCATGGTGGATGCAAACTGAACTGAAGCTTGTTTGACAAACTGAAGATTGTTTATGTTTTTTTTTCTTTACTTTTGTGTTTTCTCTGCTTTACATAAGAAAAAAATAGTACACCCTCCTCTGATTCTATGCAGACTTCCTCATCAATACCTATGAACAAACAAATAATCTCAGGGGACAAATAGCTGACAGGCAGCACTCAAATTGAGTCAAGTCTTATGGTGGGTCTCCAGTTTTTGTACAATTCCTAATTTATTTTACTAAAATAATCTTAGAGACACCCTAAGACTATTTTTTCTATTTTTTACTTGTCATGTATGGTCTCTAATGCCCTATGGGGGGTCCCGGATCCCCCCAGCCCCCCCTCAATTCGAGCACTGCATAAGGGTGTTTATATTAAACAAACATGAATGTGACTACACCTGTGAATTAAAGACACATGGACATAAAGACCAAAAACTGGACAAGATTGAAGGTCAATCAATCAATCAATCAAATTTTATTTATAGAGCGCCTTACAACAACCAAAAGGAACACAAGGCGCTTTCCAGTAAAACAACAATAGACAATAAAATATAAGAACACAATGTACATAAAATAGCAGTTGAATCAGGGCTACGTGTTAAAAGCTTGTATGAATAAATGAGTTTTCAACTGTGATTTAAAAACACTCAGCACAGTGATGCTTCGTATGTGAGCTGGAAGTGCGTTCCACAGCTTTGGTCCCTGGACGGCAAATGACCAGCCTCCAAACTTTTTATATTTGTACTTGGGAGTGACCAGAGAGGTATGTCCAGAGGAGCGGAGAGTTCTGGCTGGTTGGTAGACTGCTATTAATTCGGCGAGGTAGGCCGGGTCCAGACCATTGATGGCCTTGAACACAAACAGCAGGACCTTATACTCCACCCTAAACCGCACCGTAAGCCAGTGAAGCCAGTGAAGCGAGCGGAGGACAGGGGTGATGTGTGAGCGTTTGGAGGTGTTAGAGAGAAGACGTCCTGCCGCGTTTTGTACCATTTGGATTGAGAAGTTATTGATTAAGTCCAGTGTAGAGAGCATTACAGTAGTCTATCCTCGAGCTGATGAAGGCATGTATAGCTTTTTCAAGGTCATCTTGGGACAGGAATGATTTGACCTTGCTGAGCAGTCTTAGCTGGTAAAAGCTCGCCTTCACTACTGCACTGATCTGTTTATCAAAGTGCATACTTTTGTTAAAAATAACACCCAGGTTATGCACGGTAGGTGCAAACTGAGGTGAGAGAGAACTAAGAGAACTGCTGGGTGAATCCGGGCTTAACAGGATGTACTCAGTCTTTTCTTCATTCAGATAAAGGAAGTTCTGGGAAAGCCACTGTTTGATATCCTAAAGGCAATTATGGAGAGGGTCCAACGCAGAACGATTACTCAGAATCACAGGAAGATAGATCTGGACGTCGTCAGCATAGAAATGAAATTGAACATTGTGATTGGAGATGAGTTGACCAAGTGGCAGCATATAGTGAGAACAGAATAGGACTAAGAGTAGATCATTGAGGCACATCAGATGACAGAGGAGCAACCAAGGAAGAACAATCATTAAGCATTACTGAAAAAGTTTTGTTAGTGAGGTATGATGAGAACCAATTTAGCACCGCACCCTGCAGTTCACGAGAGATAATAAGGTCAAGAGTTTAACCTAACCTATGGGTGGGACAGGAAATGGACTGAGCCAGATCTAATGATTCTAAAAGTGCTTTAAAATCATTAACAGGTTTATCAGAGGGGCAGCAAACATGAATGTTAAAGACACCACTAGGTCTAGGTGTGGCTAGGTGTTTAGGTAAAGGTAACCAGAGGAGAGGATTTCCGAAAAGGCACTGACATCACCTGGGGGAAGCCAGGTTTCGGTGAGGATAAACAGATCCAGATAGTGAGAGGAGATGACATCATTAAGGACAAATGTTTTGTTGTTGAGCGATCTGGTGTTACAAAGTGCCATGCGGAACATGGACAAGTTGACAGGCGACGATGTCACACGAGGAATTGGACAGAGGTTTCTTTGGACACAACCCCGGGTGGATGTTTCAACGTGGCGGGGACACGGAAATGAAACGCCAGTGTTGGAGCCAACCGGCCGAAGCCATTGGTAGCATTCCCGCGATCTTGTAGCATTACCAAATCCTGGTTGATCTTTACACCTTGGAGACGGAGAATCCAGGTGAGTCCTCAGCCTGACATGTAACACACCTATATTACAGATCAATCTACAGCATGGGTAATCCCATATTGGCCCTAATCCTCTTAAAAAAATACTTGTAATACCTGTAAAAAAAAGTCTTCTCTGCTGGACTAAATACTATCAAAAGCACTGACCTACATTTTCAACCTAAATTCTAATATTTGTTCCATGAAATTGTATTAATTTATTCCCAACAGTTTATTTTCTTTATTTCTTAGTGTTTCTCTTGGCTGCACTGTTTCCAGTAGGTGTATGTGGATGTTAGATTTTTTTTGTCCAATCAGATTTTAGCCTCTATGTGCTGCCATGTCAATCTTATCTGCCCAGGGCCTTCAAAGTCAGTACTGCTGGCTATTTTACCTTACATAATATTATCAATGGGTCTGTTTTTTTCAACCAATCAGATTTCATATTCACCCCACAGGGCAGCTAGCCGGACCAGAATAGCGTCAGTATTTTTCCGTCCTCTGATTGGTTGGTCAGAGGAAACTGTTACAGCCAAGTTCGACTTTTAAAAACGTGTGTAGCCTGCTGCACACATTAATACATATGAGTTATACTTTTTTATGACCACAATGGCTGATGGAGGAGGAGAAATTTATTCGGTCGCAGACATACTTAAAAATACATTTTGAATATAAGCTAGACATCATGAGGAGGTCGGCCATCCCAGAAGCTAGCTAGCATGTCTCAACCCGGGAAAGGGTTTGTTCAGTTTGTTTAGTAAAACAGTATTAACCCTCCATATGTGAAATGCCTCTCTCTCTTTAATACCACGCGTTGTTATATTGTATTGATGGTTTCTACAATTGCGACGTGATAGTGGTGGTATTAAGAGGTTGATTAAGGTGGGTAAGTCCCTACTGAAGGCACAGGTACCCACCACTGGTCAAAGGTCTGGTAGAACAATTTAGAGCAAAAAAACTTGGTTTAGCTACAACACTTTGTCAACACTTTATTCAACACAACATTTATCCATCTACTGTGTATAATCTTTGGTCTATAGAAGCTGAGGGACCCCATATCGTTTAGAATTTATTATCCACAAAAATACCTGTGCATTAATTTACAGAATAAGTGGTCGATTTTAGAAGGGTCATAATATTCGTGCAAAATCGAAGATTATTTCTGTTTACTTGATAATAAATGCCTTAAAACATTCTACACATGAACAGCCTAAAGATCTATGAGGTTAGCATTAAGGGTAAAACTCAATAACCATGAGGTATCGCTCATCAGGGATAAATTTACAGGGGCTGATTTATGACCCTGAAATTTATATTTGTCAAGGTCAAGGTCAAGAGGCTTTTATTGTCATTTTTGCTATACACAGTGGTACACAGTACACAGTAAAAACGAAACAACGTTTCTCCGGAACCCTGGTGCTACACTAAACAACAAAACAACAGCAGCATAGAGCTACAACACAAACATAAAGTGCATCGAGTGCAACCTGGTGCAAACAGTGCAAACAAAAAACAGTACAGACAGACATTGCAGACAGACAACACAAGACAAGACAAAAGACAAAAAAAAAACCAAGTATAGCGCCGACTAGTAAACCTGCTGTATACTTGATTATACAGTACTTTGTAAGGAGAAATGTAAAAAACTATACCCAGGAGAGAATACAAACAGAACAGAACAATGTAGTGCAAAAAAACAGCAGCAAGGAGGTGCAAAGACAGCATGTAAACATTCTACTGTAGTACAAGGTGCGAGTATAAATAGTAATAAATAGATAAGTGGTGGTGGAGTGGATCGAAATAAGTGATGATTGTGTTTAGTCCAGGTTGTACAGTTCAGTACACACATTTGAGTGAGTGTGTGTGTGACTGAGTGAGTGTGTGTGAGTTCTGTTTCAGTTCTGTGTATTAAGAAGCCTGATGGCTTGTGGAAAGAAACTGTTGCACAGTCTTGTTGTTGCGGCCCGAATGCTTCGGAACCGTTTTCCTGATGGTAGGAGTGTGAAAAGTGTGTGTGACGGGTGTGTGTGATCGTCCACAATGCTGTGTGCTTTGCGGATGCAGCGTGTGGTGTAAATGTCCATGATAGAGGGGAGAGAGATTCCGATGATCTTCTCAGCTGTCCTCACTATCCTCTGTAGGGTCTTGCGATCCGAGACGGTGCAATTCCCAAACCAGGCAGTGATGCAGCTGCTCAGGATGCTCTCAATGGTCCCTCTGTAGAACATGGTCAGGATGGGGGGAGGGAGGTGGGCTTTCCTCAGCCTTCTCAGGAAGTAGAGACGCTGCTGGGCTTTCTTGGTGATGGAGCTGGTGTTAAGTGACCAGGTGAGGTTGTCTGCCAGATGAACACCAAGGAATTTGGTGCTCTTCACGATCTCCACAGAGGATCCATCAATAATCAGTGGAGATTGGTCGCTCTGTGCTCGCCTGAAGTCCACAACCATCTCTTTCGTTTTGTCCACATTCAGAGACAGGTTGTTTGCTCCACACCAGGCAGTTAACCGTTGCACCTCTTCTCTATATGCTGACTCGTCGTTCTTGCTGATTAGACCCACCACGGTCGTGTCATCAGCGAACTTGATGATGTGGTTCGAGCTGTGCATTGCTACACAGTCGTGAGTCAGCAGAGTGAACAGCAGTGGGCTGAGCACACAGCCCTGGGGGGCCCCAGTGCTCAGTGTGGTGGTGCTGGAGATGCTGTTCCCGATCCTGACTGACTGAGGTCTCTCAGTCAGGAAGTCCAGGATCCAGTTACAGAGGGAGGTGTTCAGGCCCAGAAGGTTCAACTTCTCGATCAGGTGCTGAGGAATGATTGTGTTGAATGCTGAGCTGAAGTCAATGAACAGCATTCGTACATACGAGTCCTTGTTATCCAGGTGGGTGAGGGCCAGATGGAGGGTTGTGGAGATAGCATCGTCCGTGGAACGGTTTGGACGATACGCAAACTGCATGGGGTCCAGGGAGGGTGGAAGCTGTGTCTTAATGTGCCTCATGACGAGCCTCTCGAAACACTTCATCACGATGGGTGTGAGCGCGACGGGACGATAGTCATTGAGGCAGGAGACAGAAGACTTCTTCGGCACGGGAACAATGGTCGTTGTCTTGAGGCACGTGGGAACAACGTTGCTGCTCAGGGAGATGTTGAAGATGTCAGTGAGGACATCTGCTAGCTGTTCTGCACATTCCCTGAGCACTCTGCCAGGAATGTTGTCTGGTCCAGCAGACTTCCGTGGGTTAACTCTGCATAGAGTTTTCCTCACTTCAGCTGTGGTTAGACAGAGCACCTGGTCAGTGGGAGGAGGGATGGTCTTCCTCGCCACCACGTTGTTCTGCACCTCGAACCGGGCGTAGAAGTCGTTCAGCACATCTGGGAGGGAGGCGTCACGGTCACAAGCAGGTGATGTGGTCTTGTAATTCGTGATCGCCTGGATGCCCTGCCACATGCGCCGGGTGTCTCCACTGTCCTGGAAGTGGTTGTGGATTTTCTTCGCGTGTGCGCGCTTCGCCTCTCTGATGGCACGAGACAGTTTGGCCCTTGCTGTTTTTAAGGCCGCCTTGTCCCCTGATCTGAAGGCAGAGTCTCTTTGTTTCAGCAGCGCACGCACATTTGCAGTCATCCACGGTTTCTGGTTGGAGCGTGTAGTGATGGTCTTGGAGATGGTCACATCATCAACGCACTTGCTGATGTAGCTGGTCACTGATGATGTGTACTCCTCCAAGTTGATGGAATCGCCATAGGTTGCAGCCTCTCTAAACATGTCCCAGTCAGTGCACTCAAAACAGTCCTGAAGAGCAGAAGTAGCTCCTTCTGGCCAGGTTTTCACCTGTTTCAGAACCGGTTTAGAGCGTCTGATGAGCGGTCTATATGCTGGAATTAACATAACAGAGCTGTGGTCTGAGTATCCGAGATGGGGGCGGGGCTCCGCACGATACGCGCCGGGGATGTTTGTGTAAACACGATCCAGCGTGTTCGCTCCTCTCGTTGCAAAGTCCACATGCTGATGGAGTTTAGGAAGCACAGTCTTGAGATTCGCATGGTTGAAATCTCCGGCGATAATAAACAATCCGTCGGGGTGAGCATTCTGCAGGTCGCTAATAGCACCATAGAGTTCACTCAGTGCCTCCTTAGCATTAGCACTGGGAGGAATGTACACTCCGACAATGTAAACTGTGGTGAATTCCCGTGGTAAATAAAAAGGTCTGCATCTAACAGTCACAAACTCCACTAGCGATGAGCAGTAGCGTGAAACAAGCACAGAGTTCTTACACCATACCGTGTTGATATAAACACACACGCCACCACCGCGAGTCTTACCGCACAGAGCTGCGTTTCTGTCGGCTCGAAACACGGTTAGCCCGTCTAGCTGGATGGCGGCTTCCGGAACTCTGTCGCTGAGCCACGTCTCCGTGAAAACAAAGACGCAACAGTCTCTAAACTCTCGCCGTGTGGTTTGCTGGAGTCGGATGTAGTCCAGTTTATTGTCCAGGGAGCAGACGTTGGAAAGAAAAATGGACGGGATAGCCGGCCGGCTAGGGTTAGCATTTAGCCTAGCACGGACACCCGCCCGCTTGCCGCGCTTCCGCTTCCTCGAACAGCGCTTTCGACGTCTCCTCTCCCGGCCACCGGCATCAGGTAACACCGAGGGTTGGGGGCCTGGTCTTTGTGGCCGAGGTCGCAGCAAGCCGAGGTTGCGAAGGTTGTTGATAATATCATCATGCAGATTATTGGTTGCATGATGCCTGTACTGTAGCAGTGTCTGGTGGTCGTACACATGAACACAGCTGACTCTGGTGTCCATGTATTGTGGAAGGTCGCGCTAAATATGGTGAAAGCACCATTTTTGGATCCGGAGAGGCCGCTGCGAGCTACTGCCGCGCCGCCATCTTGGACATCTTGGACTTGTGATATTTTTACTTCTGTTAAGCTGATTTGTGACAATGTATATTGTTAAAAGCGCTATTCAAATAACACTCAATAATACTGCTCATATGATCAAATGATTCATAATGCTAGATAGTAATCATATTACCTTTTAAACATTGACATTTACCTTGAATATTAAACGTTTGAATTTAACTTTTATCACTAACTCAGGATGATTCAGGTTGAATTTTTCTCAGCTCTCTTAGTTTCTGAGCATAGTCCTGTTTTCCAGATTCTTCAGCATGAGGGATCAAGAAGTCAAGACACTGAACAATGAAAGCAGAATCTGACTTTAAAGCAATCTCATACAGTTTCATGAAGGCACTGTAGGCTTCTTCTACCAGCTCAGATTTGTCCTTTTTAATCTTGATCAGTTCATCTTTCAGTCTAATCTCTACACTTATCTTCTCCGCTTCCTGGTTCCTGGTCCAACTAAACACAAATATTTTATTTCTCTTTATATTCTCTCGGTTTTCCTCAAGCACTTTCTGGATCTGAACCAGTTCATTTCTCTTGCACTCTACAAACTCAATACAGCTTTGTAGATTAGAAATACAGATTCCAAGTCTTTTGGACTCAGACAGAACATTTTCAGTCTGTCGTAAGCTTTTTCTGTTTTGCTCTTTAAGTGAGAGAAAGAAATGATTTAAGCTCTCTGCGTTTAGTTCCCAAGCTGCCTGAAAAGCTTTTATGTACTTTTTGCTCTTATTTTGTTGAATATTTTGTTGATGATTGTTGAATAAGAAATGCTCAGGTTCATTTTCTTCATGATTCCTGCAGGGAATCCCTGCTTTCTTGATGGCATTAAGAGCATCTTTTGGAGGTATTCCATCTGAGTGAGTGAACATAATGACAATATTGTCCTTTATGTCTTTATCAAATAAAGACAAAACTGCATCAAAGATGTATTCCTGTCTGTCAGAGAGTCGATTCACAGATGCCTTCACTACCAGACACACTGCATCAATTTCTTTCACTCCAGAATCACTGCAAAACAGTTTGTACAGCTTCTCAGCAATCTGTTTATCCAGATCTGTTACTCTGGTGTCTCCATAACCTGGAGTGTCAATGACAGTGAGACAGATTGGGTTGTCTTGAGCAAAGACTTCATACACTGTGACTTCAGTTGTTTGACTCTTTGACTGATCTGCCATGTCATGTTCTCCTCCCTCTTCTGTAATCTCAAACCACACTTCATCTGAAAACTTCACCCCGAGTATATAATTCACCATGGCATTGATCAGAGTAGTTTTGCCTGTTCCAGTTTCTCCTACCATCAGTAGAATTTTGTTTTGCATGTTGACATCTCGCTGTCCAAATGTCCATTTTCTCACTGATCCATCTTTTTCAAGATTACTTCTGGTAGTGAGGAGACGATATCGTGCAGGGGGACCTTCACTGATTAATTTACTCTTCTTGATTAAATCACGTACAATCAGAGATGGCTCTTGGGTTCTGTTAAATCCAATTGCAGATAAAAATCTAGTTTATTGATGACAGTTTATAGTTATGATTAAACATAATGCAAAAAAAAAAATAACTCAAATACAAAGTCTATTAGTGCAAAAGTTAATTATTTAGAAATAAGAAGCCTTTTTTTCCTTGAAAAGCCTTATTTTTTTACCATTTAAATGCAAAGAATTTTACTTACCCTGAAGCCATGATGCTAGTTAGATTGCTACAGATGTTTTAGATGATTTTATCATAACTCCAGGTCCTGTTAAAAAAATATAGAATTTTATTAAAAGAAGAAATGTAAAAACATCTCTAGGTTACATATGTAACCCTAGTTCCCCGAGGGAACGAGCTGCGTCGCAACGCTTTGGGAACACCTCCGCATTGTCCACGCTCTGAACCACATGTGAAATCTGGCCAATAAGCAAGACTTGATGCCGCGTAAACCAGGCTGTCTCCGGGCGGGAGACAACCATGCCCGCAAGCCCAGGAAAGTGGTTCTCTGTGCTGGAGAAAGTACACTCTTCCCGGCGTTCAGTCTTAGCCCCAGATCCTTCATGCAGGCGAGAATGACATCTTTATGCTGGACTGCCTGGAGCTCTGATTGAGCTAATATCAACCCACCAAGCCACTGAGAGACCTCTGGCAGCCCCTCCCAGGCTGACAGAAAGTTCCTCAGGGGAACCAACCCCTAGGGTTGGCCTCTGACACACTCAGAGCGACTGGAGCGGTGCTCTGCAGCCGATGGCACCTCCTGAGAGGTGGCGGATTTCCCCCATCCATAGCGATCTTTCCCCCATCCCCCATCCATAGCGAGCAGGAAGGCTGCGCCCTGAAACACGTACCGTGGCAGGGCTAGCAGACTGGCCTTCTGAACCCGAACGGCTGGAGCAGCACACTGCGGCCGTTGAAACCTCCTGAGAGGCGGCGGGTCTCCCCCATACTCAGTGGTCTTTCGGGCGGAAATAGAGTGAGTAAACCGCTGAGTGGAGGCTGGGCAGGCCTAACAAACAGGCCTCCCGATGGTGCTGGGGACGGATGGGCACTGTAGCATAAGTTGTACACCGCCCTCCAGGATGCAAGCCTTCAGGTCTTACGCACCATGACCCGTTTATTAGAGGCGAGGACAATCCTCAGGTCGGCCAGCTCCTCCTTGAGCCTAGAGCATCGCCAAGGGCCCCTAGGACCCCCCCTGTGTGGACCAGGTGGCAATGCTCTCTTTCTGGGCTTCGTGGTTCCCGGATGTACCAGGCCGAGGCTGCCGCCGAGCAGCCCCACGGAAGTGGCAGGGAAGTACTATTGAAACGCCGCCGCGGTCTCCTGAACCCGCTGGCGATCGCCCTTACCTACAGCTCTCATAGCAGGCCAGCCTGGTATGCCTGCAACACACTCATCGTGTGGAGGCAACCCTCAGCCTGACCTGCCTCATAGCCCTACCAATTAGAGCCAGAGTGGCTTTTTGTAGGCATACCGAAGCCTTCAGCGATGCACAACCTGGGGAGAGATAGCTAGCTAGCGTCTCTTCCACACGTGGCATTGTCTTGTAGCCACACTCCTTAGCCCCAACTACATTCGCGTACAGCGAGGATCAATGGGAAAAGCATGCGCCGCATACGGGTCTCCCAGGACCTAGACACCTCGGTGTGCAGGTCAGGGAAGGCGCTGAGGCTGTGACACGGGGCACAGAAAACGCTCATCCAGTTCAATGGGTGCGCGCTGCTTCTGCTCCTCGACCGGGAAAGCTAGCTCGAGCTACCTTAAGGAGCACCTTGTACAGCACAGGCTGTGAGGAGTCCACGGGCTCGCTAGCGTCCATCATCCCATGTCACGTCAAGTCAAGTAAAGTTTATTTCTATAGCGCTTTTCACAACAGACATTGTCTCAAAGCAGCTTTACAGAATTTAGCAGTCAAGGTGAATGGTGTGCATTTATCCCTGATGAGCAAGCCGTGGCGACTGTGGCAAGGAAAAACTACCTTAGATGTAATTAGGAAGAAACCCTGAGAGGAACCAGACTCAAAAGGGGAACCCATCCTCATTTGGGTGACATCAAGAGTTTGAACATAAATCTTTCAACAATACAGAACACTGGAGAGTGAGAACTAACATGAGTACAGGAGTATAAGATTATAAGTAAATGTTCTTTCTACAGTCTTTGGTATAAAAGTAGGAGCTACTGAGCTCAACATTTGTGATCATCACAGATCCAGCAACAGCTTCTCCATGCCAGAGCCTTTAAACACTCCCGGAGGTCCAATGTCAAAACTCCACACATGTAGTGGGATCGAATTGGCACTGGTATGTCTCTAGATGGTTCAGGATGTTTGCGAGTTCGGCATCTACTTCTTTAAAGTCCATAATCTTCACGAGGTGGGACGTGACTGGAGCTGGCCAAACCTCAGGAAGCCTTGGGATGGGGAGAGAAAGAGAAGCAGTGGAGAGCAATTAGCGTAGCTGCTGTTCATGATATTAACAGCACAAGTAATGTGCATGTGATCAGACGTTCTGGAGCACAAGGTTATGATGTGATGTGTGTTATGTGTAGGCTTTGCTAAAAAGATATGTTTTTAATCTGCACTTAAACTGGGTGAGTGTGTCTGAACCCCCGAACACTGTCAGGAAGACTATTCCAAAGTTTGGGAGCTAAATGTGAAAATGCTCTACCACCTTTAGTGGACTTTGCTATTCTAGGAACTACTAGAAGCCCAGAGTTTTGAGATCTCAGGGAGCGTGACGGATTGTAGCGTGTTAAAAGACTAGAGAGATACTGGCTCATGCTTATAAACATATCCTGACAGTGTAGACTCGTTTAGACCCATATAATCACCTGGTTAAATCCAGGTCTCAGTGAGATAGAGTGCATCGAGATTATTATCTGTGATCATCTCATTTACAATCAGTGCTTTGGGTGCAAGTGATCTAAATGTGGCAGTGCCAACTCGTAATTTGTACCGGCTACACCAAATGTGGCGTTACCAACTGATAATTTGTACCGACTACGCCAAACATGGCGTTACCAACTAATAATTTGTACCGACTACGCCACCCGGGGGCTATTTCCGGGACTGCCCTCAACCTTAAAGCACACAGGTTCGTCACGACTGGGTTAGGTATCAGACCAGAGTTGAGTAAATCAGAAAACTTTATTTAAAATGATTTCACCTTTATTTACTACATCAAATAATAAAAGCAAAAAAATGAACAAAGATAACACTTCAGGGGGGGCGAAGGCCTGACAGCCTAAGCAGAGAGAACCCAGCACTCACACGTGCACACACGCACCACAGCACACCACAGCACGGCACACCTCACTGTAAACACTGCACTGCAGTCAGATAAGGAACCCACCACCACGAGATGCTAATCGGCTGTCACTGGCCGCCCCACTCCTGAAGGCAAAAAGAAAAGACCGACAAATAATTTAAAACACATAAATTACAACAAGCATCGCATACAACAGCTTGGCTCTCGACACAGTCAACTGCCCAACACTGCTTGTTAATTAGGGCGCCGCATCCGGCCACCCCAGCTACCAGATTACCAACAGGCTGAAGTAGGCAGAAAACCAGTACAAAATACTACAGAGGCGTATGCATAGAGGAGAGGCACCTCACATATCACTAAAAGAAAATAAGTTACCAAACTTTGAGTAATGAGGAAAAGAAAAAGAAATTATACCACAAATTGAACCCAATAAAGTTATAAAAATAATAAAAAGGACAAGAATAAAGATAATACAAAAATAAATGATTACATCAAAACACAAAGAATAACCCCAAAGAAAAAATAAACAGTACTACTAGTGACAGTCAGGTACTGAATACCCTGTCACAAGCCACCTTTAGATCAATTACTCACACTGCCGTTGTGAATAAGCACCATGCCCCTGATGTCTTATCAGTCAGATGGTGTGAAGTATCCTAGAGATGTTATCTCTACCTCCTCAGAGGGAGAGACATAATGCCGGGCTGCTCGCATGGGGAGAAGAAGCAGCCACCAGGCGTGCTTCCCCGAGAGAGCAGGCTCTCGACATGGCAGGGGAGGCTGGAGAGGACTCGTCCGACTCCACGCCTTCTGCCAGATCGGCCTGCGTGCCACACGACCGCTGGCACTGCTAGCCTTGGCAAAGCGGGACCGAGCCACGAGGGAGAGCACTCTCCGAAAATTCTCCCACCTTGGAGGAAGAAATACGGAGCACTGCGTTACATGCACCAGAAGAAGTAAACGCCGAACGAGCGCTCTCCCTGGGGAACAGGAGCCTGGCCAGCAGCCGGGAGCGCATAGCCACACGGCTAAAATGCTAATAACCGACTCCCTCGAGAGCAGAATAAGCATGCTCCTAAGCTAAGCAAACAACACATCGGCTGTATCCAACCCGAAATGAAGCGGGACAAGAAGGAACACGCTGATGGAATTCTGCCTGCATGTAAGCTCATGACTGTACAGATGCACACACAGAAAGCGCTTACCTGAACAAGCAAAAGCTAATGTCGCTACCACTGCACAGCCATTTTGTAGCTTCCTGGTTTATGCAACGTCGCCCGACTATGACGTCATGTCTTGCCTATTGGCCAGATTTTACACATGGTTCAGAGCATGGACAACGCAGAGGCATTTCCAAAGCCTTGCGAAGCAGCTCGAAGTTCCCGAATGGGGAACTGCTGCTCTGTAAATGTTTCATCTCTCTCTCTCACTCTCTCTCTCTCTCCCCTGGTACTTAATTTACCTGTACATTTGATTTTTATTGAATGGTCTTGTGTAGGCAAAGTTACAGTTGTGAAATGTCCTGCCCATTAATAATTCTCTAATATATACAATAGATCTGTGGGAAATGATTTCATTTAGGATTTTTATTTATTAAACCAAAAGTAGACAAATTATTCCAAATATAAAAAAACCCAAAACATTTTAACTGTCATCCATGCTGTGTACAGTGCAGTTGTAGCTACTGTAGGTGACTGATATCAGACTTTCACAGACAAAAAAACAACAATAATAAGAAGAACAACAACAGTCTTGCATGTGCAGCATGTGCAATTTAACAATAAGTAACTTTTTCAAGCTCCTTGTTTTATTTGCTTTTGTATTCCTTCTTCTATCTCTGATGACTATTTATTTTCTTATATATTGTTTAGCTATATTGTTTTGTAATTTTAGGTTTTTATTTCTGCTGTCAGTTCTGTATCTTAGATTATTAATAAAAATGTATATGAGATGATGAGAGGGTTAACATACCTGTAGTTGGGAAACGTCTGTCAGGTGTGAAAGATAAAAACTGGAATGGCTAAATGCTTATTAACAACCCACTGTATAATACCGCGAGAAAAACGTTAATGTGGAAGCATTCACTCCACCCTCGTGGTGTTGGAAAAACTCCAGTTGGATCCAATTAAAGTGATTACAACTGCAAAAAATTTTTTTGACTAGTAAATAAGCAGCCTAAATTAAAATGTTACCTTGCAACTTTTTATATGCAAAGTATCTCATGACACTGTTACATACATAGAAAACCGCCCTTTGGACACCTGACACATTTGGACCTTTGTACACATTTCTAACATCAAACCTGATAGTGTTGTTTGTTTGGATCAGCTTTCCAACCGCAATAAACATTAAACACGTCAGTGAACAGGACATGTACAGTGTGACAATCATGAAGTCATGCATAATGACTGCATAATACATGCTCACAACGATATTTCTCAATAAGAGGGTTATTTCTAATCCATTTGAATATTTTTATTATGCATAATTAATGCATAATAAATTCAGAAGTAAGAAAATTAGTTATATATATAATTATTATTATTATTATTATTATTATTATTATTATTCAATTAAAAATTAAACATACCTGCTCTCAGGGTAAGATGAAGGTATATGTTTAGAATCATTATATACATAGAATCAACTAGCACTATTAATCACTGTTAGTTTTTCTTTTAAAAAAAGAAAAAGTGTGCTATAATCCCTCTCAAAATAGCTTTAGCTGGTAGAATCCTGAGTCAAGTGAACTAGTGTTGATTTATTCATTGACAGAGACTCAAATCACTTTTGTACATTGCTCTGGATAAGGGCATCTGCTACCTTTCATCTGTAAATGTAACTATGTTATATTATATTGTGGAATGTACAACATTTTTCCTACATTTATTTTATTTTAGATAGTTTTTAATAATCATCTCCCTTAATATTTCTGCATGCAACGTTATTTTATTCTTTTTGATTATAACAAAACACATTACCAGGTTTAATACAATTCCCAAACATTAGAATGTGGTAAATTTCTTAAAATAGTAAGATATTTGAGTAAATTACTGTCATGTATTTTTACCTGAGTGTATTTACCAGAAGAAAATGCTTCTGAACTCTTTAGATTATATATAAAAAAACTTTTCTGTTTTATTTTTGTGGCCATTAGCTTATACTTCAAATTACTGGCATGATTTACTCTACAGTGAATCTGTACAGTGATACAGTGATACACCAAGCTTTTGGCCTTGTCATTTATCTCCTACTTCCCTCAAAATAAAACGGTCAATAAAGAATTTTCAAGCTTTTTTTTTTATAAAGTCTACTATTAATATTGGAGTCCATTGCAAGTAGCACCAAGAATTATGAACAGTATAATGTGAATACATATACTGCTACAATCACACACATACACGTGCACACACAGTACTTGTTCATTAATAAAAGATCTGATTTCGATGCTCTCAATGTTTTCAATATTTCTGATTGCTATCCAGCACATGTTTCCTTTATGGGCTACACACAATTCCAAAAAAAAGTAGGGTTGCTGTGTAAAATGTAAATAAAACAGAGTCTGAAAATGTACAAATCTCATAAACCTATATTTTATTTAAAATAAAATATAGACACCATATCAAATGTTTAAATTTATGAAATTAAAATAAAGTAGTTTTGAATTTGATTGCTGGAACAAGTCTGATGGGACGGGGTAACAAAAGTCTGAAAAAAGTAAGTGATATTTAAATGAAATAGCTGGAGGAACATTTTCCATCTAATTAGGTTCATTTGCAACAGGTCAGTAACATTTTTGGGTATAAAAATAAATCTAACCATTTGCAAAAAATTGCCTCTACAAATTGTTGAACAATTACAGAATAATGTTCCTCAACATCGAATTGCAAAGATTGAATATCTCATCATCGACAGAATATTTATCGCAGAATGGCATTTGCTACATAACTAATTAGTTTGCCTGATTTTCCCGGTCTCTCACGGTACCACAATAGAACAAAAAACTTATAGGGAATTGTTTTTATGGAGTTTTATGTTAAAATAATGAAATTTATTACAAAAAATGAGTTTAAAGTGTGTGGGTGGATGATTTAAGGCTTAAAATAAATAAATATTATGTTTTTTTGTTTATCACAGGCGAGCACCACGATAAACGTGGGATTACTGTATTATTTAAGGATTCTAGTTGTCAGGGAACCACCTGCCACACCTTTGAGCCTCCACGCGTTCGCAGCACCTCTCCATCATAATAAGTGTAAGAAAGGATTTCATATTCAGTTGTATTTCCATGCTTCACCACTAGCGGCAGACATACAGTGTACAGTGCATGATGTTACCTATGACATCACAGTGCACTGTTCTCCATCAAGAGTGGAAAAAAAGGCCAGAACACCGAGCAGCAGTAGTCACTCAGCACTGACCATTCAGCAGTGGCCTTTTAGCATGCTTTCTGCATCACGCAACCTACCCAACAGAAGACAAGCAAGAATCGCCTCATATACGATCAATTCTATATCCAGTAAAGTTGAGTGTTCTGAATCCTGTACCGTGTTTTTACTGACACGCTGGGGCAAGTACAATCCCCTAATCAGCGCACACCAGATAGTGAGAATCCTTATATGGTCCTTCGAGCTAGAGAGGAAAGCTTCCTAACACTAAGTATCTGCACCTGGCGCTCATCTCCACTCATCCTATTTAATGCACACCTTCCCAGAAGGTCCCCGTCCGTTCTACAGATTATCCTCAGGACTTTCATGGACTCTCAACTAGTGGATCTTACGCTACGTTGGACTTTCTTTCCCTACGGATCAACTGAGTTCTCTTGGACCTTCCCGTTCAAAGTCAAGTCAAGTCAAGTTTATTTGTATAGCGCTTTTCACAACAGACATTGTCTCAAAGCAGCTTTACAGAAATCAACAGTGAAGGTGAATGGTGTGCATTTATCCCTGATGAGCAGCCATGGCGACTGTGGCAAGGAAAAACTCCCTTAGATGTTATGAGGAAGAAACCTTGAGAGGAACCAGACTTAAAAGGGGAACCCATCCTCATTTGGGTGACATCAAGAGTTTGAACATAAATCTTTCAACAATACAGAAAAATGGAGAGTGAGAACTAACATGAGCACTGGGGTATAAGATTATAAGTAAATGTTCTTTCAACAGTCTTTGGTATAAAAGTAGGAGCTACTGAGCTCAACATTTGTGATCATCACAGATCCAGCATCAGCTTCTCCATGCCAGAGCCTTTAAACACTTCAGGAAGTCCAATGTCAAACTCCACACATGCAGTGGGATCCAATTGGCACTGGTACGTCTCTAGATGGTTCAGGATGTTTGCGAGTATGGCATCTACTTTTTTAAAGTCCATAATCTTCATGAGGTGGGACGTGACTGGAGCTGGCCAAACCTCAGGAAGCCTCGGGATGGGGAGAGAAAGAGAAGCAGTGGAGAGCAATTAGCGTAGCTGCTGTTCATGATATTAACAGCACAAGTTGATAATGTGCATGTGATCAGATGTTCTGGAGCACAAGGTTATGATGTGATGTGTGTTATGAGTAGGCTTTGCTAAAAAGATATGTTTTTAATCTGCACTTAAACTGGGAGAGTGTGTCTGAACCCCGAACACTGTCAGGAAGACTATTCCAGAGTTTAGGAGCTAAATGTGAAAATGCTCTACCACCTTTAGTGGACTTTGCTATTCTAGGAACTACTAGAAGCCCAGAGTTTTGAGATCTCAGGGAGCGTGACGGATTGAAGCGTGTTAGAAGACTGGAGAGATACATGGGAGCCAATCCATTTAGTGCTTTATAAGTGAGTAGCAGTAGTTTGTAGTCTATTCGAAACTTAACCGGAAGCCAATGTAGGGACGATAAGATCGGGGTTATGTGATCATATTTTCTTGACCTTGTGAGAATTCTGGCTGCCGCATTCTGAACTAACTGAAGCTTGTTTATTAATGACGCAGGACATCCACCTAGTAACTGATGTATATTTCTTGTCTTGATGGAGTGTAACTGTTTCTTGGAATGAATCCTCGCAGACACTGATATATCTTTGTAAATAAAGTTTTTATTTAAAACAGAAATTCAGCATCTTCACGAGCCTCCTGGATCAGCTCGGAGCCGCCGTATCGATGAATCGACGACTCCCGATCCATGGCTCCACACATGTTAAATAGTTTGCCCGATCTCTGGGTCCGCCTCTTAATGTATAGCAGATGCATATGATCTCATTTCGCAACAATGTTTAACACAAAGCAAAGTCTGTCTTTGTCCAGACTAAATGTATCCCAGATGTATCAGAGCTCCCTTTCCCAGACCATCCATCTTAATTATCTAATGAACGGGTCAGAGGTCGTCTCCCAAAAGGACATGCATCCTGGATCATATTCTATACTTCGGCTCATACTGATTTAAGGACGTCGGCCCGTCTCATTTTCCCAGTCATGGCTCTTAAGATAAACACTATAGCCTTTCATACATTTGGCTTAAAGAAAAACATCTGGTCTGCTTCCAGCAGTACAGAATAAAGTCGAATACAGATACTACATATTTCAGATACTACATATTAAAGATATTACATATTTAAGATACTATATATTTCCCCCCTTCGAGGGATCAATAAGCCCTCGACAAACAAAAGAATATAACATAGCTGTTCAACATTGTTTACAGAAACAGTAATAATACTTCCTGTCACATAACCTTAACAATATAATGAATTTATGGAGTGTGAGAGTGAAAAAACCTGTCAGGCAGCCGTTTCTCCTTAAATTTCCTTCAAACAATCAAGACAGGAAAACTGCTCTCACGGCCCCTCTGCCCCAGGTGGCCACAAATTGTACTCCAGCCCAATCAAAACTTTAACAAGAAGTAATACATATGCATTTGTTATGCAACAGAAGAAACTTAAAAACTGTCATGACTTACTATGATTACTACTAGTGTACAAACATTTTCTATCAATGTCACTGGATATACTGCAACACATAAAATCCAATAATAAACATATATATGTGTGTATGGGGAAAATGTCCATTCGCGGCTGCGTTGATTCTCAGTATGGGGTCGCTGATGTGTAGAATCACAGCATTCCTCGTTCCGAGCCTTCCGATCTCAGATTGTTGTCCATGCTGGAACGTATGTATCTCCCACAATATTGTTTCTTTGGAGAGAAGAAAAGAAAAAAAAAACAACCAGTATCGTCTTCTCAGGCAACAAATGAATCATAATATCACATTCCATTCCCCCCTTTCATCCTAACTCTGTATAGGAGGAAACTACTAAAAAGTAAGCTATATTCAAAATATATGAAAAATTATAATACGAACAAATATCAAAATGGATACTTCTCCACCAGTTCACCTTCTAATTCCACTTCATCTACATCTGCTGTTCGCAGCAGTGGCATCTGAGTGCCGTCCCCAGGCATCACAACTCCAACCCATCGCAATATCATTGCCTTCGCAAAGGTCAACAACAGCGTACAGAAACAAAACATCACACACAACGATAAGATAACTGCCACAAAAATTTGTACCAGGACTGCACCTACAGGTCCTAATTTGTCCTGCAGCCAAGAATTTGCAGACCATCCAGCTCCTTCTGATGGACCAAACGCATCTTGTATGTTTCGCAATGCCTCTATAACACTAGTCATATTATCAGAAGAATCGGGGATCAAGGTGTAACAGGCATCACCAGTTAAGTTCAAAGCCACACATAGGCCACCTTGCTTGGCCAATATATAATCTAAAGCCATGTCATGCTTTAGTAATGTCAATCTATGACTCCTTTGAGTATTTGACAGAAAATCAAACCCCCTTATTGTCTCATTGGCGAAACCCTGTAACGTATAAGTGATGTTATCAATATGATCAGCTAAAAATGTCACACCATACCATGGGAACAGTCCTATACCCCACTTTTCTCCTAGACTTATCCTCCAATGATAAGACTCCAAATTATGGAACTGTGCCAATGCTCTTTTCATCCTATTTGTAGAAACAACATTCGACTGATTTCTATCAGGTCCTTCTCCCTTCCGTACAGCAAAAACCTCATATGGAAGTTTCAGCCTTGCCATGTAACAACATCCTATCCATCCATGAGGCAGAAATATATATGCCTTATCACCGCAAACCCACCAAATATCTCTAAAATTCCCTACTGTCACATTTCCAGGCAAGTCTTGATTCGTTACCATCAAAGTTTTACTATATTTCTGATGTGGCGCACGAAACTTCACTTCATACAACTTACTAATATTTTTATTATCATGTTGGCCCAAATTCATCAAATAGCTGTCACAATCAGATACTCCCATAAACATCCCCGAACCAGTATACGTTTCATTTGAACAGAAACAAACAGCAACTTTCACAGGTTTCACTTCCATCGGCTCAGGGACTGCTGCTATTATATTTTCATGTTGATCTAGCAAATTCACATAAGGTAATTCTTCCAACCATGAACAATTATATTTAGGCTTAAACAGGAGGCGTGACCTAACCATTATTATATCCGTTGATGCCTGCTGCTGAAATAACAGCCACGCTAATGCAGAATACTGACACTTAGAAGTTAGTAGTTCTGGCACTGTTTCTAAGATTGAAGGCCATGTGCCTGGTGATGAAACTTTCACCACACATGGACAGTTCAAATTTCTAACTGATCTAACAGAATGAGTTATCTGCTGGAACCATAAGTTCCGACTTGCCCATGGGTCAGCAATCTGTAACACTGATGAATCAAATCCATATGCTTTCCAGTCACTGTTTCTCTTTTGTAAGGCATGATTTTGAGTAAAATCAAAATACTCACTCTTTGTATCTAGTACTTTTTCCTGAGCTGTCTCAGCTGATTCTACAGCATGCTCTTCCATCATCTGTTCCCCAGCTTCAAAGGTCTCCTCACTACCATTTACTTTAGGCTCAGTTTTCAACATAGGCTTCTGAGTTACATTTACCACCTCTTTTGACTTTAAGGTCACTATGTCAGGTGCCTGTGTTACGTTTACAAATTTCACAGACATCAAAGGCGTCGTCACTGTTGTATCATTATTCTCCTTCACAGTCCTAGATAAAGTAGTAGTAGTCTGGGTTGATGTATTAACCTTCTTAGTTGTATCCAGAGCTACAGTAACAAGCTCCATTCGAGTATTATTCATCCTTGGAGTAGTTATTGTAATAGGTTGATCTTGAACCTCTTTAGTATCTGTGACACTCCCACTGGGTTCCAAATTTTTTATCACAAGTATCACTTTACGCGTTACATAATCATCCACCCAATAATTAAGAATTGGTACAAATTTAAATGCTGGTTCTAAATAAGTGCACACATATTCACCTTCATCTTCCCATGTAGCATTACGCAAGACTAGTGAACAATCTGTCTGCATCTTCACCAACTTCATGTCATTATACAAAAAATACTTTCTTTGATCGCGAGACACACTTTCAAATTCAGGTCCTGTCAACAACAGATCTTCACCACAATTATTCCTCCACTTAGGAGGATCAGTACTACCAACATTCCATCTTCCACATCGACAAGGAAGAACAGTCGCTTTCCCTAACTTAACTCTAATAACAACCTTTGGAGGAGAGGGCGTTGTAGCAATCTGCTGAGGAACTATAGTCGCATGGGCTCTAGTTCTCGTACCGTTTTGGTCTAAACCTTTTCCGAGCTGGTCTTGGACTCCTTCTTTCAACTGTCTCCCTTGATTCTCCTGCAGTTGAGACACAGTCCTTCTTAACCTGTGACGCTTGTCTCTCGACTGCCACAGGCTCTGCTGTTTCAGGAACCTGCTGGAAATCAATGTCCCCAAATGTTCTTCCCTGTCCGTTAACTGTAACGTCATTTCTGGCATCATCAAAAACATACACAGCATCATTGACATCATCCACATCACGGACAATCTCCCCTTCTGGGTTTTGACTCTGGTTATTTTCATGCATCTCCTTTCCTGCTGCATGCTCATCCACACTTTCTTCCAACTTTCTTGAACCCTCACCATCTTGACTCTGGGAACACGTTATCTCCTCTTTCGGTGCTTTAACACAATGTGATAAATGATACCACGTTGGAGATCCTTTGACCTGGACCGCTGTTCCAGTACTGCGGACCACTTCAAATGGTCCTTCCCGACGTTCGTTATACCACTTCCTTCTAAACACTTTCACAAACACCTTGTCTCCAGGTTGCACTGTGGTACTCTTTTGCTCATCAAGTTTCTGCTGCACCTCGTCTTTCCTCTGCCTGTCAAAAACATAAGCGGATATCCTTTTATGTAAGCTGACCATGTATGTTACATAAGTTCGCATTTCGTCTTCCAAAAGTGCTAGACTTGGACCTTTCCCACTGGTACGCAAACAAGGAGTCGGCATCCGTCTTCCCGTTAGCAACTCATGAGGTGTCATATGCAAATCACGCAGCTCACTTGAGCGACACGCCATCAGTGCCAGTGGAAGCGCCGCTACCCAGTTTAAGCCCGTGTGCTGACAGATCTTAACAATGCGATTCTTTAAAACACCATTCATCCTTTCACAAATTCCTTGACTTTGTGGGTGGTATACTGCTCCAAGACGCTGTTTAATTCCCAACTTTTGTAAGATCAATTTAACTGTTTTATCCACAAATTCTTTTCCATTATCTGAGGATATCCGATCCGGAAGTCCCCACCTACTTATAACCTCTCTGCACAAAAACTTGGCAACAGACTGAGCATCCTTTCGCTTAGTCGGACAGGCCTCAGGCCAACGTGAAAATCTATCCACGACGACCAACATGTATCTTTTCCCTTCAACTGGTCTTATCATGTCAACAAAATCCACAACTAATTCACGCATAGGACCCTTCGGAGTGGGAATGTGCCCAGGAGGAACTGACACACCCCTTCGAACATTATTTTTCAAGCAGATAATGCATCTACCTATGACATAGTCAATCTGTTCAAGTAAACAGGGTGCCCAAAAACCATATTCCTTCATTATTTTCCTTCTAACTTCCCCCCTTGCCACATGAGCTAACCCATGTGCTTCCTGAATCATCAGACCCAACAAGTCTGGAGGTGCTATTATCAGCCCCTCATGGTTTCTCCACAGACCAGTAGAATCCTGAGTGGCACCTCGATCTAGCCACAACTGTTTATCCATGGCGGGAGCAGCTTCCTGCATTAAAATCACATCTCTAATGGTAATTTTATCTTCCAAATCCACTCCATGAGTAACCAGAAACACTTTACCCAATTTGTCTGCTCCTGTGACAGCTTTAGCAGCTTCATCAGCCGCTTTATTCCCTTGAGTGACCCTTGACACATCCATCCTATGTGCTGCACACTTAGCTATTGCTATTTCTTTAGGTCTCATCATAGCATGTAACAGCTTCATTATTTGAGCATTATGTTGTATTGGAGAACCATCTGTCTTCTTAAACCCTCGGTTCTTCCATACAGCTCCAAACAAGTGACACACGTTATGTGCATATGCAGAATCAGTGTATATTGTCACTCGCTTGCCTTCTGCTAGCAAACATGCTTCAGTTAGCCCCACAAGTTCCGCAAGCTGTGCAGATGCAGGCTGTGGTATAACTTCAGCCTTTTCTACCACAAATTCTGTTCCTTGTGCTCTTACCACTGCATAGCCAGCACTCAATTTATCTCCCACTCGATAGCAGGAACCATCAGTCCAATACTCCAAATCTGACTCACGCAATGGGAGGGCTTGCAGATCTGATCTAAGCCTTGAATATCTTTCTGCTTCTTGAACACAGTCATGTGGTTCGCCATCTTCTAGAGTTGGCAAAGTTTCAGCTGGGTTCACTGTAGTACATCTCACTAGAGTAACATCCTCCTGCTCTAGGAGTCTATAGTAATCTCTGAGTCTAGGCATAGTCAATGTGTATTTACCATAGTTCAAGAGATTTCTAAGACTATGATGGGTAAGAATTGTCACTGGATAACCCATCGTGACAGATGAAGCCTTATCGTACATCAAATAGACTCCTACCATTGCTTGATAACACAACGGTAGCCCGAGCTCTACTTCTGTATAGGCGGTGGAATAGTAAGAAATGGGTTGGGGGCTTGTCCCAATACCTGTTGGCTGACAAAGAACTGCACACGCATATTTACCTCCGGTTGAAGTAGACACATACAACAAAAAATTATTTGCGTAGTCAGGAAGTGCTAATGCTGGAGCCTCCTGCAATCTCTGTTTGATCGTCTCAAATGACAAAAGGCCATCCTGCGTCCAGGAAAGATTACAATGAAGCTGAGCATTGCCAGTGTCTTTAATCATAGCTCTCAAAGGCCCTGTTAAACTAGCATAATCCTCTACCCATGCTGAGGAATAACCAGCAATACCAAGAAATGTCATCAACTCCCTGACAGTCCTAGGCTTTGGGGCCTTACGAATAGCTTCTACCTGATTATCGGAAATACTTCTATGTCCCTGCATTATTGTCTGACCCAAATAAACTACCTTCTCTTGACAATACTGTAGCTTCTTCTGAGAGGCCTTATGTCCCTTCTCAGCCAGTGTCTGTAGCAGTTTAATTGAGTCCTTATGACATGTTTCCTTATCTGTTGAACAAATAATAATATCATCCACGTATTGAACAACAGTACTTTTCAGTACCTGATCTATCCCTGCCAAATCATCCTTCAATACTTTGTTGAAAATATGAGGACTATGCTTAAACCCTTGTGGCAATCTTCTGTATTCATAACTCTGTCCATTGTACGTAAACCCAAACAATCCCTGACTTTCAGCACTGAGTGGGACACTAAAAAATGCACCACACAAGTCTAAGACTGTAAAATGTGTTGCATCAGGTGGAATTTGAGCTAATAAAGTATGTGGATCCGGTACGTCTGCCGGATAATCAGCTGCTATGTCATTCACTGCTCTTAAATCATGTACCAGACGATAAGAATTATCAGGTTTCTGCAAAGGCAACAAAGGCGTATTACTCTGTGGATTCTGAGTTATTTTCAAAACATCAGCCTTCAAAAGTCCCTCAATTTGTGATCCAATCCCCCTTATTGCCTCTTCTTTCAGTGGATATTGATTCTTCCATGGAGGTTTAACTCCTGGTCTAAGTTCCACTTTCACTGGTTGTGCTGACTTCACAAGTCCTATATCCGTGCTATGTTGAGACCACAGACTTTCTGGGACTTGCTGCAACATCTCCTCTCTCATGGAGTCTGAGTCTATTTTGACATTACAAATTGACTCATGTGTCAGTCGCACAGTTTGTGGCTGTCCCAATCCTTAAGCAGAGATCATAATCTTAATAAATCGTTGATCTTCACTCTTCCATATAGCTAAATTCTCTGTCAACGGCACAAAAACGGCTTTCCCTGCTTCTGCCATCATCTCTCCTACATGCTTCTGATCATACTCTTCAGCTACCAACAAAGTCACATGTGGAACACTGTTCTTAATATCAAATTCTTTCTCCAAATAATCATCCATATTTACCTTCATAGCTGCTCCTTGTGGTCCCAAAATGATACAACTCGAACTGAGTTGGACTTGGTTTGGCTGATTTCTCAACCATTCATCTGAACTTGTTTGAACAGCATTCTTAAAATACTTAAGCGTGCAATGTAACGGATACTCTGGAGGTTTCACATTGGGCATATTTGCCACAATAAACTTTTCCCACAACTTAGCCGGCTCCAAAAACTCAGCACTAAGACTTCCAACCCAAAATACAGCGGAAGCTTCAGTTTCCTTAGTCATCACCAATTCGCAAACAGTGTCATTTGGCACTTCCACCCGACAGCCGTCAGGTGTACATTTTATAATACAATTCAATCTGCTCAAGGCATCTCTTCCCAAAAGCACAATAGGTGTATGTTCTGACACCAATATAGGTATTTTAGTTTTCAGATTTTTATAGCAGAGCTCGATTGGTTCCGTGAGAGGAATCAGCTGTTTTATTCCCTCTAACCCGATAGTCCGAATCAGTTGACCAGACATGGGGAGATGTATAGCATCTTCAGGCTGAATACAGGTGAAAGCAGCTCCGCTATCTGCCATTACTTCCAATGGTTTATTATTTACTTTCACCACTATTGTTGGATCTATCTCCGGCCCTGATACTACCAGCTGACATCCCCCGCTCGGATCCTCCGGGCACCCCTAAAATCCTGGTTCTGGGCCCCTAAAAGGGTTCACCAGTCTTCCAGGTGGCCTAGACTGGCCCCTGAAATTTCCTCTGAAATTTCCTCTGGAGTTTTCTCCTTGTCTATTGCACTCACGGGCGAAATGACCAATCTGTCCAAAATTGTAACATGCTTCCTGAGACTGTTGGAAGTTTGGATTAAATCTTCCTCCTCTACCTCTTCCAAAAGTTCCACGACCTCGACCTCTCCAGGTCTGAAATTGACCTGGAGCTAGCTGTGGATAAGAAATCACTGGAACTGCTGATGGTGGCTGCGGCAATTGAAACTGAACCTGATGAGGCTGAGATTGTGCCTGATCCACCAGGGGCGGAGCCTGCACAATCACAGCCTGCTTTTTCTCTTTCTTTTTGCTATCCGCCAGCTGTATTTGATTAAGCTTCCTAAGGATTTCTAGATCCTGCTGTTTCTGATCATATTCTTTCTTCCGATATAATTCCACCTGATGAGCTATGTTATCTATGTACGTACCCTTTGCAGCATTTGTAAGACCGACCACTTCGGCTAACTTACTCCTTACAGATTGGGTCAGTCCCTTCTCTATCTTAGCTCTCAAAATTGACTGTTCCATCTGGTTCAAATCCGGATCATTTCCTGTGATGCTTCTCCACACCTGATGAGCTCTTGACACATAGGCCCTTGGATTCTC
>JAAIIK010019047.1:0-16029 GCA_014706435.1 Silurus glanis | reverse complement strand
TATCTATCTATCTATCTATCTATCTATCTATCTATCTATCTATCTATCAAATATTAATATGATGTGAGGTCCAGTTAACAGCTAAAACAGGTAGAAGTAATAACTACTTTTTACTTAAGTACATGTCAGAGCCAAGACTTCTTTACTTTCACTTAAGTAAAAAGGTATAATCAGTACTTCAACTTTTACCCGAGTATTTTAAAACATGAGTATCTGTACTTCTACTTAAGTAATGGATGTGTGTACTTTTGCCACCTCTGCTGTCTTACCGAGCATGCACGCGATCATCGGTCAACCTTGTACATCTTTACTATGGAAAACTGTTGTTCACATATGTAAGTGCTTTCAGTCATGGGGATTCAAGTTCAAAGTGTAGGCTTGTTAGGTGAGGGTGTGTGCAAAATGCCATTGTCCTACAGTGTCCACTTTATTGACAATAGAACAGTCTGTGGCTGGTGGTTGGTAAAGAGGCGTGGCCAAGCATACACAACATACCTTCTTAAGTGCAAGGACAGAAGTGCTTGCAAAACAAAGTAAGACAATAAATGTAAGGTAATAAATGTGTAATTAGCTGTAACTATGCTCATCATTACACAAGCATGTGCTCAGTATTGAACTGCTTTGTCAGATGGTTTGAAGTCAGGCAGCAGCTTATTAAAGATTACATAGGATACAACAGAGAAAAACCGTGAAAAGGAAACACGTAGAAAGTTTATTTTTGTGGAGAAAAAAAAAAATCTGCAGACACCACATTTTCTGAAGGACTGTTTGCATCGCAGTCTATCGTCCAAGCCTATTTGCATTTCAGCAGGTAGTTTCAGGGTTTAGTATCGGTAAATGGTCATGAATAAAGCTTGTTCATTCCTGAACTTCGAGTTTCACATGATGCATGTCTGCGTCATGCCTTCAAGCACACAGCTGTGAAGTGTCTGCTTCCAAGGAGAGAAGACGCAAAAGCAAAAGCTAGGTAGCAGAAGGTCTTCTATCCTGCTCTGCACGTTTTTTTTTTTTGACTCAGACATGGCAAAGTCTATACAGTTTATTGTGCTCCAAAACAGACGTCCTGTGTAACTACGCCACAAGATGAGTTTGGGATAAACTGCATAAGTGTTATAAAGGAGTTTTTCCATTATTAACGGACACTGAACATGTCATAAGATCCAGATCTACTTTGAAAAGGGAATTGCTTTTGTATCAGTGACACCGTGGATCAGTAGCGAGAGAGTTGCGTGTGCTTTCACCCAAAATGAAAGCAAAACAAATCATGTATTTCGCTTTTCAATAATAGTATGTACCTTGTGAAAATGAAGTAAACTCTTACATGACTAATGTTTTTGTAAGTATTTGGCCTCTGGTAAAGTATGACACGCTTAAATGATGCAACCTCTCATAATATTCATCAAGGAGCAAACAAACAATCAAAACATTGTGTAGCAGGCAATCAGAAATGCATCAGACTCTTTGTGGCACTTTTAAACATACTATACTGACTCACCGGGTGGTTTCTCATTCTTCAATAATGTTTGGGTGAGGCCATTTTTTTTTTAATGCATCACACTATACAAAAGTCTAGCTAGTTCTTTTATTTCCACTTCATTTTAACTGCAAGATGATTGCAAAGATTTATACAACTTTATTTTGCTTTTATAGACTCTTCACTGGCCAATATAGATACTGGGATATTTGTAAACATTGGAGTGTGTTCTAAAGTTAAGAAATTTCACAAATAAAAATTCTAATGTCCCACCCTGATATTTTGTCCCACCCTGATATTAGCTGCTGCACCTTTAAATAAAACTCATCACATTTTAATAAAATTGTCTAATTGGAATTGCTGTGGCACATATACGTTTTTTTTTTTTTTACAGGATACAAGAACAGCACATGACAAAAGAAAAGACATGGAACTGCAAAGAAAGGCGTAAAAATAGCACGATCCCCACAACAGTGCATGAAACAGGAAGTGAGGCTAAATGAGCCAGTTCCAGGAGAGTCCATAGGGAGAGGAGTTCTACTGGAGGTTTCAAACATAACGACAGCAGAAACGGTCTGGGGAAGGCAATTCCACGACGCATTCCCACGAGAGCCGACGTTAAACGTTAAAGACTTTTGTGAAGACATTGAGTGCTTTTATGTTAACCGTGAGTGGGACGCGAGACTGCGAGAGACAGCAGGGGGAGAAAAAAAAAAAAGCCAAGCTAAAAATACAATCCCCTGAGATTTCTGATTTCATGCAATTTGTCTCCTGATATGGGAACAATGGTTAATTTCAAAACAAGTAAATGAGCAGGGCTTGACTTTTTATTTTATTTTTATTGAGCAGTATTAAAAACAAATGATTAAGAAGCACGACATGCGCATTCTGATCTCTGCAGTGGCCTGTTCAAATGTTTACAGTGTCCTTTAAAATGTCTGTGTGCAAGAATATTACTTTTTCCTAGTAGCATGTGAATTTGACAGAAATACCACATCACAATTCGCCACTACACACTATGCACAATTATATTCAAGTTTACCAACAAAAAGCCAGCAAAATGCCTACTTTTTTTGCCCAAAAATCAATAGGTACATTATTTTGTGTGTGTGTATGGGGGGCGGGGGGGGTTGGGGGGGGCATAGCAGTAAAAAGCAGAAAACCTTTTAATCAGATATCACAACACACACACACACACACACACACACACATCATAAAACTTTGTATTGTGACATAACTTCTCACCATACTGAGATTAGGTCATATTACCAAGCTTTCACTTCATACATAAAAAAAATAAACATTTGAAATACATTGAGGTATATATAATAAAAAATAAAAAAGTCCTGCATGTTATAGTCTTTTTTTTATTAGACATGATTGTGTTATATCCAGATAATACACTAATCACCCTTAACATAGAATGCGTTCTTCTTCAGGGGCTTTTTGGGCCATGTTTCATGTGAGTATAAATGGGTCAAGTGTGAATAGTCAGGAATGTGAAAAGCAGATAAAAGTGCAGTCAATAGCATGGGGATGGGCCACTGTGATATAGTCCTCTATTCACATCTATTCACAGGATCTAAAGGCAGTTCACGTGCAAATTTGGCCTCCTAAAGCTACAGCCAATACACATATCCAGGAAGACAACTTATCAGAATTTAAACAATGTGCCCCGTCTACGAAAAAGCCACATTTATTACGAGGCCTGTAATAACATACGAGAAGCAGTCACACATGGTAAATGCAAAAGGATGGACGTTATTTCCTGTACCGACAGGAGAGGGAAACTGTGCAAGAGGCCTACACAATAGGCCTGTTTTCAACCCTTACCATTACCTTCTCAATTCCTTGAGAGGGTCAGTACTCCATATTAACACTACCAGTTGAATCCAAAAGCACACTACATGACAGTAGTCATAATTCATAGCCTACATTCTGCACATGTGCAATTAAGAGGCATAATTCCAGCTTCCCCCTGTTTTCCACTGACGTCTGGATCCACCGCAGGTCTTTTTCCCCCCCTTGTGGGTTTGAAGCCAGTGGATCCTGATTGGCCCCAGACAATCTGACATGTGTTCATCTCTCTTGCTAGGGTTATTGGGACTTTAAAAATAACCTCTTCCTCCCTTAAAAACGAAAGGCTGGCACACGTCGATGGCCTGCTCGGTCCTGCTCTGCCTATTTAGACTTTAAAAGCTCCTGGTAATAACGTCTGTAGAAGGCGACGCTGTAAAGAATAAAGCACATCTGGTCCTGCAGCAGAAGCAAGGCCTAGGACCACCAACTCTGTAAAATCTAAGGCTTGGTTTTCCCCCAAACTGTATCCGGGTAGGTAATCTACGTAAAAAAAGGTATTAAAAGGTATCCATGGAAGTCCAAACTTCGTGACACCCAAAGGTTCACTTTAGTACCTTTTCTCTCTCAGAGCATTCCTGTTTAGACCTATGCCTTCTATAGTTTAATAAAAATGTATAAAAATGGCAGAAACCAAAAGACAGACCTCATTGGCTTCAATAAAACAAGCACCATGGTGTCTCTGCACACGTCTGAGTTAAATCTGTTGCTTACTGAGTGGTCGTGTCTCATCCAAACACATACGAAAAAAAAAACCTGATCAGGAGAAAGCAACAGATCAGATCATTGGAATCAGGATAAAATTCAAAAATGGGAATTGTCCCAAAAAAAAATCTTTACAGAGCTAAAGAGGTTATAAAATTGTATTTATATGTTAGTCCCTATAAGTTTATCCCTAATGAGTAAGTCAGTGGGAACAGTGGCAAATAAAACTCCCCGAGATGGGATGAGAAAGAAACCAGCCACAAAAACGGAACCCATCCTTGTCTGGGTCTCACTTAACGTCCATTCATTATAGTGTTCGTAATTTTGTTCATCGTTGAGGTGTATTGTTCAGTGATGGGCGCTTAAATTGCAAACATATTAATTACGATCCAAAACCATCCTCATAGTTCTTCAGTTGCTCTTCATGGCTCTTAAGGTTGTTCTTATGGAACCATTATCCAGTTATGGAACAAGACTGAGAGCTTGAGAGACACAGCTTTATTTGGACTTGGCAGTTATGAAAAAGACAGATAATGGGTCAGATTGGATCAGAACTGAGTGGATCCAACTCTTATAAAGCACGTTTAGCAAATTAATGGCCTTTGTGGGAAACTTTAACACATGGTGTGTGTGTGTGTGTGTGTGTGTGTGTGTGTCTCCTGACCTCGTGTTCTGTAAATTCAGTTTGCTGGACGGACTGTCAACATGGCAAAAAACACAATCTCTACACACATTACATACATACATACATACATACATAAAATGGCTTACCACGGCTTACAGTTGATCCAGTCGTGCAAAATAAATCCTTCTTGTTCTCCCTTCACAAACAGCAGCAGTGTTTCCGAGCTGTTTGGGATGAATCAGATCGAAATATGACCCATAATCTCGAATTAGTGAAGTGAAATGTGGGCTTCCTGATTCTCCCCCTCCTTGGCTAACGCCTTGTGTCCTGCTTTGGTGGTCCACACAAGCTAGCTCGTTAGCCAGCTAGCTAAGCTAATCCCGAGCCCACCGTGACGTTAATGGACTGTCCGTTAGCTAGCCTAGCGACCGAGCGGCTTTACTTAGCTAGCTAACGGTCTCTCTGCTTAGCTAGCCAAGGCGGCGCGCGGCTGGTGTTCCTCTTCACACACTCCGGATCCGATCATATTGCGGAGGCCCATCGGTGTTCACGACTGCTCCGTGTCACGGGGGACGGAGAGACTCTCCGGCTGGCTGTCCTGTCCAATTTCGCCCCTTTTTTTGTTCAGGAAACGAAGATGGCTACGTGGGGCGGGAGGCAACCGGAAAAAGGGCGAGAGGTCACGCTCGCAAACATTCGCTTCCTGTGGGTGTGTTTGTGTGAGCGAGAGACTTACTTTATGTTTTTATTATTTTCTCTAGTTATTTCTTTTTTTTTTTTTTACCACAAAACTGTACCGAAGCTTTGGCAATGCGAATGTTAAAAATATTTTAATATTTGTCATGACAATAAATCAACCTTTTCAATTGTGAATCTCTGATGGACGGAATCCCAAACGGATATCTAGTGCACTAGAAAGGGTGCGGAATAAAAGGCCGTGCCAGAGTATAAGTGGCTCCTTTGTAACAAAAGAAATGGGTGATTTGGGATTCGTCATAAAACACGCCTTTTGAGAAAGACAGAAAGAGACAGATTGTCTTTATTATTATTATTATTATTATTATTATTATTATTATTGACACGTTATTACATACATTAAAATGTCAAAAAATAAATAAAAATACGCAATGACCACCGGAAATAACAGCAAAAAAAGCATTCAAAAACAATAAAATAATTACAATAATTATATCGTGTGTGTGTGTGTGTGTGTGTGTGTGTGTGTGTGTGTGTGTGTGTGTAAACATTATGTTCGGCGACAAACTGGAGAAAGACTGAACCCAAAGTGTGTAAAGAAGTCAGTGAAAAGTGGAGGAGGAAGTGTCATGGTTTGGGGCATGTTTTCTGCAGCAGGAGTTGGGCCTCTTATACAGCTACATGGCAGAGTGAATGCAAATGTTTATCAGAACCTTCTTCAACAACATATGGTTCCTTCCCTGCGTTCATCACCCAATCAGCCCGCAGTGTTCATGCAGGACAACGCTCCATGTCACACAGTAAAACGGGTAAAGCAGTTCCTTGAAACTGAATACATTGAAATAATGACATGGCCTGCCCAGAGTCCTGATCTCAACCCAATAGAGAACCTATGGAAAATCCTTGGTGACAAAGTTATGGCCAAGAAACCCACTACAGTCACCGAACTGTGGAGGAGACTGGAAGAAGAGTGGACCAAATTCACACCAGAGCAGTGTGAGAGACTAGTGCTGTCCTGTGGCCACAGATGTGCTGAAGTCATTCAGAGCAGAGGCCTGTACACTTCATACTAATTGCTGACTGTTGTAACCTTCAGAAAATTTTGTTGTAATCTTTTTCCATGCTACAGTCATTGTTGTTCTCTAATTTTGATCAGTGTGTTTTCTGCAAAATAATGTTTTTTTTTTTTTTAAATGCTTTAGTTATTTTGTGGAAAAGGTGTTCTGGTAGCATGGTATAGACAGGACAAAAACTCATTCAACTGTTGAGCAGTGAAGATGACATTATTTCAGAATTGTTCAATTGTTTATAAATTGTTCTCTAATTTTGATCGCCAGTGTATATATATACACACACAATGTTAATTAGGTAATGGTGAGCAGCAATGCAAAGAAGAGCAAATGTGTGCAAATGAGCACATTTGGGGGGGGGATGTAGCAGTGTATGAAGGGCAGTAGGAACAGTGAGGGCCAGAGTTCAGTAAAGAGACAGCTCTAGGAAAAAAGCTGTTCTTTAGTCGGCTGGTCCTGGTCTGGTATGTCTGGAGGCACCTGAAACGACTGCCGGAGGGCAGAAGAAAAAACAGTCTATGGGCGGGATGAGAGGAGTCCTTAATAATGCTGCAAGCTCGACACAGACAGCGTTTCTTCTGGATGTCCTCCATGGCTGGAAGTGGAGTCCCTGTGATGCGCTGGGCGGTTTTCACCGTCGTGTTATCAATGCCTTAGCATATGACACGAGTTCCGTATGTAATTTCCAACTTTCACTTTCAACTAAGTTTTAATTTGAGACTGCCATAGCCATTATACAGTACAGTACTCTTTATCTCTGTTTCAATTTACTGTAAACCTGTATTTGTATTTATCCTCTCTTTGAGCAGCAACAGAGAATGGGGCTTTTGCCAAAAAAAAAAATAAATAAAAAAAAATAAAAAAAAGAGACCTTCATGATTCATGACCTTCATGATTAAATACAATTAAACAATGTGCAATAAGGACATTACCAAACATAGCGATTTAAATATTTTAAGAAGTAATTTACACATGTGCAGAAGTCCAGGACATCAACACTGTTTGTCTCACTGGCTGATCTCAAATCAAGTTTGGAAACATGAATTATTTGAGTTGTAGCAGGTGAGTGGGGGAACTGACATGTAACAGGTCACACAGGTAGGGGAGGTTTAGTTTCCGTGTGCTTTGCTTTTACAACAACAAAGACATTTACATTACATCAGGACCAGAGAGCATGAAAATGAATTTGTGGAAAGGCGTGTGTGTTTTATGTGGTCTACTCCTCAATTCTACAGGTAAGTGAAAAAGAAATGATAGTTGTGAAGAATAATATATTTAGTCTGTCATCTATATAAAAGGCAACTTACTGTATATTACATTTAAGGCAAAAACTTACAGGTGATTATTGCAGTCTTTAAAAGAGTAAATATCACAATTCCTAGCTTGTTGCTAAGATTCTTACAAGTGTATTGTGTTATTGTGTTATTTATCTATGCAGATGATGCTTTATTTAATGAAACATTGAGTGTTTAAGAGTTAGTTTTTTGCTGTTTTTTTTATTTGTTATAAAGATTAAATATTGAACTAAATTTAAATGACTCACATGACAGATTCTTTTACAGTTCGTACAAAATGAAGGTAAATTGTTTATTTAAGAAAATGTCACAAATGCAATAACAATCAGTATTCATCTGTCATTCTAATCTTGTAGGAACTACAATAAAATGAACTATAAGTGATACGTTTTATTGTGCCTTTACACCTTACACCTTTCAGACAGGAAAAAAGTTATTGGAAAACATTTAGGCATTTCAGGCATTTGATGTTGATGAGATTTTGAAACATTTACATTTGCGGCATTTAGCAGACGCCCTTATCCAGAGCGACGTACAAAAGTGCTTTGAGTCTCTAGTAATGAATAAATCTACACTGGTATGCTAGATTACAAACTTAATATAAATATAACCCTTGAATTCTACAAACTTGGAAAGTGCTAATTTAAGTATTTCAGGAAGAGGTAGGTCTTCAGTCGTCGCTTGAAGATAGTCAGGGACTCTGCTGTACGGACATCTAGTGGAAACTTATACGTGCATTTGTTGACTACAACTATGTTTCAAATATTTACCCACCCACACTTGAGATGTTATCATTCATCATACACCCGCAGTACAAACCTGTATCTTTTAGGGTACAAAGAATGCATACATCAAAATCTTTCTCTGTTCTGGCACACAGGTAGTGGAATGAATTTGATACATAAGCAGGTGAATCACCAGCATGTGTGCTTTTACCAACAGAAATCAGTATTGGGATCAGGGTGTATTTATTTAAAGAGCCCTCAAAGAAAAGCAAAGTAGTTGCAGAACCATGTTAATAATAATACTTTTGAAAGATTGATATGTCCAAGATTGTCATTCTTACCAGCAATGTTTTACTATAATCTGCCAACACACAGTAGAAACCTTCACCTTTGGCTTAATCATTACAAATGATTACAGAATCTTTAATCTGTTTATATACATAAAGCTGCTTTGTGGCCTTTGTTTAAAATGCTATACTTTGGAAGAATTAAGAACAGAATGAAGGTGCTTCAGTACACTTTTCTGTTTTGATTAGTTCTGTTGAGATATACGGAGTGTGTTTACTTAATCAGTACATTTATGCATTGTGTAATTTCTACTTGCTATCTTTTTATACTAACACTCACTAAAACTTTTCAGACAAGTTTGCAAAACCTACCACTTCTAGAATTACCAAAATTAGTACTTTCTTGCTATAAGTTTCAATCAAGTCTTTAGTAAAATTGTTTTCTTAGTCAGTGACAGTGAACCAGTATCAGGATGTACTTATTTTTAGAAACATAAAAAAAGCACTTCCGCATGACAACACAAGGTGTACTTTCATTGAAGCACTAAGAACAGAATGAAGGTTTTTCTTTACGCTCTAATGCCTTAATCCTGTTAAGATATACAGGGTGCATTTACTGACTGTGTCGACTCACTCATTGTGAATATTTTCCTTTTTTCCCTACTCTTTATGTGTGTATACTATATTTAATCATTACTTTTTAATATACAAACCAAACTGCAAGCAGCATTTTGGTGTACATTTTAAATTGAGTTGTAATTAGTAACATTCATTGTAATTGTTGAAATAATAATCTTATAATCTTATAATAATAATCCTCACTGACAGTTTGCAAACAAGAAATGTAATTGGAAATACTTTTCTTCTGACGTCAATGCATTGCACAGTACTCTCTATACAAACTCTATGGGCAGTTATTCTCTTTTCTTATAGATTTTTTTTAAATACATCTTTTTTTTTTCTTTAATAATGATAATCTGCATGTTGGATTATGCTATATTTGGAAATCAAAAGCACAAAAAACAGTAGGAAAACTGTCTGACATGTCTGTTGATACTGGTTTGAGCATTGAGCTTCTCTTTTTCTTTTCCATTAGGATCATTCGCCCAGGTAGATGGTAAGTTCTTGATTCAATCAGGACAACACTTTTGCTTTACTTGAAATCCATAGGATACATATGACATTAAGCAGATTTGTGAACAGGTTTGCTTTAATGTGATGTCCAAGAGAACTTGTAAAGGAGTTAATCAGACTTGTTAAAATGTTATATTTTAGCGAATCAAAAGATCAGTTATTTTCATATCTAAAATATCACACAATGTGTTTTCAGTAGATGTTGCAGCCAGTGTATAAAGTTTTATTTATGAATATTTGTATTTATTCTGGAATCTTTTATTTATTCATAGATCTTTTAGTAATTTTGTAATTTTAAAGATTAGCTGATGTTAGCATGACATGGCAAACACTACAAATTCTGTCAATCTGGATTGGGAATCTCTTTTGGTGCTATCTGAGAGAAACTAAGAATTAAGCGGGAGAGCAAACCCACAAACGATAAAACAAATATATTTCATACATTTAATTTACAGCAAATTAGAGTTTCCACCATTGTCAGTGTGTTTAAATATGAAGACCATGAGCAAACCAAGCTGATGCTTAAAAAAATCTGACAAGATTTAATGACTACTAATATCAGTGGCCTGAACACAATATTTTAGTAAGAATTCTTGCATTTTAATCCAGTGTCTACAGTGGAATGTAGTAATGGCTGTTCTACTCTTAAGTGCAGTAATTTTCCAGGTAGAATAAGTATGACATCCCTCTTTTTTTTTGCCAGGGTGTGGTCAAGCTCCACTTAACACCAAGATTGTGGGTGGTGAAGATGCTGTTCCTGGGTCCTGGCCTTGGCAGGTCAGCATTCAAACAGGTGGCAACCAGCTCTGTGGTGGCAGCTTGATCAATCAGAACTGGGTCTTATCAGCTGCTCATTGTTTCCAAAGGCATTTAAGGATAAATCTAAAATAACCAGAGAATTATAATATAGTATGTAGGTAATATTTGTGTTAATATTTTTTTCCCTTTATTTTTAGCGCTTCTGCAGGTTCTATCACACTTTTTCTAGGAATGCAAAATTTGCAAGGGAGTAATCCCAATATGCAGACAAAAAGCGTGACCAAATTTTTCATCAACCAGCAGTATTCCGCAGTCTCCAAAAACAATGATATTGCACTAGTCCAGCTCTCCAGTCCAGTGATGATCAATGATTATGTCAGGCCCGTGTGTCTCGCAACAAGCAGCAGTTCTTTCCCAGCTGGTACTAATGTCTGGGTCACAGGATTTGGTCGAATCTCTTCAAATGGTGAGTGACACCTAGATTTAAAAAAGTTGACTGCATGTTTAATTAGTTTTATGTATCAGACTTATTTGAAATGTAAACCAGGAAGGAAATGAACATTCTTTCCTGCTAATAAAATCCAGTTTGGTCCTTCCTGGACAAACCAAAACCAAGCTAGCTAAACCAGTTAATCTTGTGTGTTTTTTTAATCATTGCTACTGATGCAACATCATAGACAGAATTATAGAAAGTTATACAACAATAAAGCAATAAAAAAAAATCTTAGACATTAATTAGATTACTCATGTAAAACGGGAACTGGAAAATACTTACGGGAAATGATTTGGCTTTTGTATTCATCGCTGGTAGCTCGTCATACCCAGTTGGATATTTCAGCACAGTTCATTATTGGAAGTTATGTAGTAAATCTTAAACTTGGGTCTCCACAGTAAATCTACCATATCCTCAAACCCTGCAGCAGGTGCAGGTGCCGATTGTCAATAACAGTAACTGTGCAAAGGCATTTGGAGCTGAAACTATCACAGACAATATGTTGTGTGCTGGCTTATATCAGGGAGGAAAAGACTCATGCCAGGTAAGAAATCTAACACCTGCCATACAAATGCCATATCAATTTGTGACATTGGTACAGTGTCATGGTAGAAGAGCAGACATGTAGCTAACACCTGTTAATCGTGTAGGGTGATTCGGGAGGTCCACTGTTGTCCAAGTCCAGTGGAGCATGGACTCAGGCTGGGATTGTGAGCTTTGGCAATGGCTGCTCTTTACCTAGTTTTCCGGGTGTGTACACCAGAGTGTCTCAGTACCAAGACTGGATTTACAGCACCATCAACAGCACTACCAGCACCAGTGGCTCCACTAAACATCTCCTTTCTTTCTCCATCATCTCCTTTCTCCTCTTGCTCTATATCTTCCATTGATAATAGCCAAATTAAACAGGACAAGACATGAAATAATTTAACATGACTATCATATTCTGTATTTATTTTATATTCTATATTCTTCAATTTTATATGTAGCTTTCACTTACTAATGTTAAATACTTACTTTGTAAATCAACAAATCAGCTTTTATTTGTGAAATGTGAAAAGTGAAAAATTATTGGCAATTTAAGCATTGGTTTCTCTGTCTTTTGGCATAATTATAACAATTAATGCATAAATTGCATAAAAAGCTACTTTTCCCCTTTGATTTGTAAACTGTATGATAATACGGCATACGTTTTCTTTATTATTGTAGATCCAATAAATATGAACCTTATAAATGAAAAACATTTTTTGTCATTTTGTTGGGTTCTGTACTATAATAGATCTACTACATAGATAGATGTATCTGTGGATATAGATACATATACTGTTATAAATGCTTCTATATATAAATACATGTGCTATGTTCTATTGTTATATACAATATATAGGTTTATTAAATATGAAAAGCTTTTGTGATACAAAAAATTAATATCAAAATGGTTTCTTGACTTTGATCTGTTGATCAGTGTAATAACAATGCAATGAGGACACCAACATGGATCTCAGTTTATTAGCAATCAATTGAAGAGAGAGAGAGTGAAAAAAATGCATGTAATACAAACAAAAGAGCACGTGAAAAAAATACAAAATAATATAAATGTCTCTACAGGTTCAGTGGCAAAATTCACGCCGTTCAATAAAAAAAACACGTGTCCCAGCAAAAACAAGTCAACCAATCCTGCCACCAGTGTAACACGAGTGGGTTTATACACCGACCAGGCATAACATTATGACATTATAACATTGTGTATAACAAAATGTATAACACTGATTATCTTTTCATCATTGCACCTGTTAGTGGGTGGGAAACATTGGGCAGCAAGTAAAAATTTTGTTTCTTAAAGTTGATGTGTTAGAAGCCGGAAAAATTGGCATGTGTAAGGATTTAAGTGAGTTTGACAAGGGCCAAATTGTGATGGCTAGATGACTGGGTCAGAGCATCTCCAAAACTCCAGCTCTTGTGGGGTGTTCCCGGTCTACAGTAGTCAAATGTGGTCCAAATAAGAAACAGTGGTAGTTTCTTAAACCTACCCAAAGACATGGCCGGTTAATTATACAGTTCTTACTCCATGTGCGTACGTGGGTTTTTAGCTTTATTCTGGCGATCGTTTTTTTTCTTTTTTTTTACCACTGCAATGAGGACGCCAATAAGGAGCTCAAGAGATCACAACACAAGTTTATTACAGTGTAAGGTCAAAAATACCTGCAGACTGTTCTTTCCCGAGATCCCAAATCACAAGGCACTGTTCTCACAATATTCTCTCCAGATCTTAAAGTTGTAGAACATTATTTATAACCTCATATTTCACTCCCTAAAAAATATACAGTATAAACATATACATGTGCTCAGTAGTACAGCCACTGTAACTAATCAGTAGTGTAAATATATAATGAATATATAAATACATAATTTACACCAACTACACTTGGTTGTAAAGACTAATTACTACTGCTGGTGGTCAGTGCATTAAAATAGCAGATTACAGAGTATTTCTGCTTTTGATCGGTTGTATGCAGTAAGTGTTTATGAGCAGCACTTCAGTGTTAATACAATGAATACCCCCAGGCTCTTCTCCACCTGCTCCTTACTCTCACCACAAATAACAATATCAAAACTGTAGCCTTTTGGTCTGTGTTAATCTGCACGTACCCCCTTTGGTGGTTCATGTTTTTTGTGGCTTCTTCTAACGTATAACATGACCCTATATGGAGTTGTTATATTCAACCGTCTCTTCTGGTCGTACGCACACTGACTTTCCCTCCTTCCTTCGTTGTGGTATATATAAATGTATGACACAATAAAGCTTTGGAACTTCTCTCTGAAAGGCTGACTCGTGTGTTTCATTGAGACTTCCCCATGCACGTAGGAGAGCAGAGATCGAGAGGAAATGCTGAATTCAAGGGAATGTGTCCAGGCAACAGAGGCTGGAAATAATTCCTTACAGCACACATCTGGCATTTAAAACCGTCTGTGTGGAATTACGGAAGTTACGTTTGGTGTCCTGATGATTACGTAATTGAAAGCACCAAATTACTTTTTAAACATTTACAATAATATTTTGTAGTCATGCTCTATGTTAAGTATGGTTTCACTAATAATAAACATACATTTCAAGTCAAGTCAAGTTTATTTCTATAGCGCTTTTGACAACAGACATTGTCTCAAAGCATCTTTACAGAATTTAACAGTTATGGTGAAAGATGTGTATTTATCCCTGATGAGCAGCCGTGGCGACTGTGGCAAGGAAAAACTCCCTTAGATGTTATGCTAAAGAAACCTTAAAAGGACCCAGACTCAAAAGTGGAACCCATCCTTAGTTGGGTGATACGAAGAGTGCGATTATAATCTTTAAGCAATACAGAACACTGGAGAGTGAGAACTAACATCAGCACTGGAATGTAAGATTATGAGTAATGTTCTTCCTACAGTCTTATACAGTCATTTGAGATTATGAATCCAGGAACTACTGAGCAACTCATAAAATATATCATCATTTGCGATCATCATAGATCCAACACCTGCTCATGCCAGACCCTCTTTTGCTGCCAAAACAGTCCTGTCCTGTCAAGCATTATACTAACAGCATTAATTCTTCAGCAATGTGAGCTACAGTAGCTTGTCTGTTGGATCGGACCACACGGGTCAGCCTTTGCTCTGCACATGCATCATTGAGCCTCGGCCGCCCATGACCCTGTCGCCGGTTCACCACTGTTCTTTGCTTGGACCACTTTTGATAGATACTGACCACTGCACACCGTGTTCTCTGACCCAGTCATCACAATTTGGTCCTTGTCAAACTTGTAACATATATCATATATTGTCTGTGTGTGATGAATCTATAGAATACACAATGAATTTATACAATACACTTTTTGTATTGAATTACTAAAATAAATAAACTTTTTAATGATATTCTATTTCAGGGGTGGCCAACCAGTCAAGAGACCAAGAGCCACATTTTTTACTGTGTTACCGCAAAGAGCCACATCATACACATTGGCACACACGAACATCACCCATCCATTTCTCTCACTCACTCACACACACACACACACACACACACACACACACACACACACACCTCTGCTCAGCAAGATTTATTGTAAATGTCACACACCAACATTATAATGTGCGTGCGTGTGTGTGTCCGTGTGTATAAAACTTGTTGTCATATAGTCTGCTTATTGGTAGGAATGTGCTTGCATAAAAAAAAAAATGCAGTTTAAACAGATAATTCAGATTCTCCTGCAGTTTCTGTGAATGGGTGTGGCAGACTGAACTACACAATTTACTGTAAACCTTTATTTGTATTTATACTCTCTTTGAGCAGCAACAGAGAATGGGCTTTTGCCAAAAAATTAAAATTAAAATACACTTTATACTAGCATGATTAAATAAAATTAAACAATGTGCAATAACCTATTGACAGGACATTACCAAACATAGCAATTTAAATATTTTAAGAAGTAATTTACACATGTGCAGAAGTCCAGGACATCAACACTGTTTGTCTCTCTGGCTGATCTCAAATCAAGTTTGGAAGTGAGAATTATTTGAGTTGTAGCAGGTGAGTGGGGGAACTGACATGTAACAGGTCACACAGGTAGGGGAGGTTTTGTTTCCGTGTGCTTTACTTAAACTACAACAAAGACATTTAGAGACACATTACATCAGGACCAGAGAGCATGAAGATGAATTTGTGGAAAGGCGTGTGTGTTTTATGTGGTCTACTCCTCAATTCTACAGGTAAGTGAAAAAGAAATGATAGTTGTGAAGAATAATATATTTAGTCTGTCATCTATATAAAAGGCAACTTACTGTATATTACATTTAAGGCAAAAACTTACAGGTGATTATTGCGGTCTTTAAAAGAGTAAATATCACAATTCCTAGCTTGTTGCTAAGATTC
>JAAIIK010019044.1:75068-85578 GCA_014706435.1 Silurus glanis | reverse complement strand
TTGATTTTTAGGAACACTGTGGATCAGTGATTGATTTTTAGGAACACAGTGGATCAGTGATTGATTTTTTAGGAACACTGTGGATCAGTGATTGGTTGTTTGCATTATGTAATGTACTGTCAAGCAAACCTGCTCTCATCTCTTATAACATTGAGGGTAGTATAATACCTAACATATGGTAAGAAATTCTTCTTGGTTTCTAGGTTCCAAAATGAAAAATTATGTTGTAAATGGGGTTTAACCTTTAAAGGAAATTTAAACCCATCTGACTGTTTTGTTCTCTTAATGCTGTAAAAGAAAAATCTGAATATTTTGGTTTGTGAACGTTTAATTAGATGAAATATCTCAGCTCACCATCATGCAGCTTCGGAGGTAGTTGAAGACGGTGGCTTTGAGTGTAAACTCTTCTCCCCGGATGACGGAGCTCGGCATGGTGAGGCTCACAAAGAAAGGCTGGAAGGCTGTGAGCTCGGTTTCCGGCGCGACTCCGAACCCGATAGGTGAGGTACAAAAGGCCCCGGCCTGCCACGTCGTGATGGAGTCTGGGACCGTTTTACTAACATTTACTGATCCAGACTGACTGTAAAAGAAAACAACAATGATTGAACACAGTCTGAAAAACATCTGAAAAATAAAATACTTAAACAACATGCACACCTGACTGAAATGAGATCCCAAATCCACGTCTCTGGGAAATAAATGCGGATCGTAACCGCTGGTTGGCTTGAAGTCGTGTCAGCTGAAGCTGTAGAGGCTTCTTTAGCGAGAAAGGCGTTTCCTTCACCTTCCCCTTCACCTTTAGCAATACGTCGGACTGGGAATAAATCTGAATATACAGTCAGGAGCATAAACATTCCAACATTTTTAGCATATTTACATAAAAAATTGGTGAACGGTGTAATAATGACAGCACTGTTTTATATGTTATCTCAGTCTTACGTCTTCATTTACTCACTTACTAGTAATCAGGTGATAAAATCTAGAGTTGTATTCAAAGAACCCAGAAGACCAGTTTGGTGGGTCACAGAAAAATAGACAGAAGGAAAAAAAACCTTCACAAGACCATCCAAGAGGTAGGTTTAGCTGTGTCCAGACTTCATCAAGTTTTTACTAAAAGAGGGTTTACTATAAGATTTAAACTAACGACAAGATTATACCAGATTAGAGTTTGACAAACAAAAAACATTCTGTGGATAAAGACAGAATAAACTTGTACCAGAATGATGGAACGAGAGGAGAACTGAGAAACTGCTCATGATTCAAAGAATACCAGCTCATCTTATAGCCTGGACTGCCAGTGAAACCAACTCCTTTATGCTTACTGATGTGAATTTGAACATCTACACTGTTAGAGATGGACAACAATCCTAAACATACTTTAAAAACCACCCAAGAATCTTTTATGGAAAAAAATCGGATGCGATTTATTTTTAAAGTTTGACACTTTTGATCCCTTAGAAGAAAACAGCAGATAATACGACTTCTTACACTGTGAGCTTATTTAAGCAAAAATATGCAAATGTGCTAACTGAGATTAATAAAGAGCTTTTGGATTTACACTGGTATTCAGTCACTATCTAAATACTGATAAAAATGACTAACATACAAGTCAGTAAGAAAATATGGCTGGAGAAAACCACTTACCACATACTGAAGGTTTCATTATGTCTGCATTGGTGAGAATTTTAACTCCAATATCCTGGGAGGAACAAAGGGAGCACAGAATTATGTTTCACATCTGCTCGTTCTTTAAAAGCAGGATTTCCATTATCACCACAATAAGGAGTTTTACATTTGGTACATGAACATGACCTGTATACAGAAATACTGCATACGATTATTCTAAAATAATAATTGCACGCATTTGAAGAAAAACCATTCATAGCAACAGGTCCAGAGAGAATCCACTAAAGCTAATCTTTTCCTGCAGCAGCACATCTTCCTCTTATCCCATGATTACCATTTTTGTTTAATTATAGGATTGTATCTACTTTTCATCCGGTAATGTTTCATTTAATGTCTGTTTTACTTCCTGTTCTTATTTACATCCCCTATAAACAGTTGTTCCCTCACGAGCCTCTTTTTCTTGCATATAAAATGCCTCTGCCCAAAGATGTAAAAGACAAAAACAAACTGTTACAACTTGCTTAATAATGACTTACTTTAAAGGTGCTGTACACATCCACTCTTCCAGAATGTGGAAAATAGCCAATTCGTTTTGAGTTTTGTGCTGCAAATAAAGGTTGCTTGATAAATGGACTCCCCAAGCAGGGGTTCGAATCATCTTCATACACGTTGTACGGATATCCTGATAACATCTGTACAGGCAGCATGTTGAACACCTGGACATTGTACAACGATACAGAAGGAACGAGAAGTCCATTACCGATGGATACAGAAAAAACATCATACTTTGCTTTTGGTTAACACTTTTACTGCTGTGTGGTCATTTTGAACGCACAGATTCAATGCTCAGCTCCTTCTCGGGTTGCAGCAGCAGCAGACTCTGATCTATTGCCTTCACTGAACACAGCGAACCCGGAGCTGCACTCAGCAGCAGTGACGTCTGACCACCGGGAAGCTTCTTGGATGGTGAAAACGTTAGAGAAACCTAAAACGGCATAATCAAATATTAAAAAAAAAAAACAGTAATTAATAAAAAAATTCTTGTGTTACCAGATTTTTCAAAAACACATTTTTACTTATAATTCAGCAGATGATGATCTGAAGTTGTCATTAAGGTCAATATAATAAACTTGATAGTTGATTGTGCTGTTAAATGAGAGGGATAATATCTCACACTAATCTTTAAAACACAGCCAAGTCTCACTACAGCACCAGGGGGATAAATATCCAGTTATTTTTTACTCAGATCACAGGTTATCAAGTATCTACAGTATTTTTAAAGGCTCATTAGATTATGTGATACATAACATCTTCACATCTTGAATTCCAGGGTATACGGTATGAGGGTTACAGCACTGAGAAACAAAGCTGCAGACTTGTGACAGCTAAGAATTCAATTTTTGCAGTGAGTTCCATAGAAATCCCCCTGACTGTCTTGGCCTGTGCTCCCATTGGAGACCCAGTAGGGGAAGATCTGTGTGAAATCCTACTGACTGTAGAAATAAAAATAGGTAAAGCCTACTAAGGGTTAATTTATGACCTTGTTAGCCAAACACCGCTGAATAGGAACGTTCATGCTGTCTGCCACGGCTTCGCCACTCAGAAGGATTGTGTACAGGACCACCTGAGCAACTGGGGTCATCTTTAGCATGTTCTGCAAAGTCATCACCAGGGTGCCCCGGTGCTCTGAAGAAAATTATTATTATTATTATTATTAATAAACAAAAAATACCAAGTTTGTAAATGCATGGAAACCAGTAGGAATTCCATAAGGAATGTCACTAATCGCTAATAGAAAGTTTTCCCCAGTCTTTTAATAAAAAACTATTAATTAAAATTTAGGGAAGCTGAAGTTTATGGATCGTCTTCTGGCATCAAACCTGTTCCGGGTTTGACCTCTTCTTTGATCTTTCCTTGCTGAACCAAATGTCCTTTATTCATTACCTAAATAGATTAAATTATAATGAATTGAATTATATTCAAAGATTTTTTAAACCTGTACAAAGTTCTTGAGTAAAAGACACGTGTATTCACGTAAGTGCTGATCATATAAACATCACTTAAAAGAAACCCACCATGTAGAAGAAGGTTATGGTCTTCTGGGCTTTTTTTGAATGCCCTGTGGCGTATCATATACTGAGCCTCAATCACAGCTTTTTTATTACAGCGATTAGTCTTCGGGCAGCTCTTAAATTTAATAAAACTCCGGCTGTTGGAGTAAAACGGCTGAAGCCAGAGGTTGGCGGTGGGGTAGTTGGGTATAAGCTGATTTTCCCTGTATACAACTGTGTTATTGGGTGTTGCATACTGTGCCTATAATAAAGAAAAATTTAAGAAAAAAAAACATAAAATCACATAAATCATAGATTTCTATTAATGCAGTAATTGTAATAACATATTAGCAGTTCAATCACAAGAACATGCTGGACCAAACCTACACTCAGGTCAAAATAATCATGAACATAGTCTGTATATGATCTTACAAAAATACTTTCAAAAACTGGGAAAAGTTTAACTGTGTCAAAAAAAACTGCTACGTACTGATTATATAGAAATATACAAAACTGTCTGATGACCGAATGCTAACAGGTGGAGAAAACAAAGATACAAAGATACAAAGACTTCACCAACCTCAAGAGTGACCTGCTCCGAACCCCATGGTTCAGTGTTGAAGGAAAATTTTGCGATGCCTTTGTAACTTGTGATCAGCTTCCGAACAGATTTTTTATTATTTCCGTAAGTTGCAGTCAGATACACTATTTTTTTTTTTTACTGGATTGGCATCCGGGCCGAGGACTTTAATCTGATAAAGACAGACAGAAATCTCAGAACACATCTTCAAATTAAATAAACTAAAGAAGAAAATAGCCTCCACTGGCTCCACAGTCATTTATATAATAATAAAGAGAAACCGATGTACAGGAGTTAATTATATTGCAAAATAGGTTCATTTATTAACGAACTGTAAAGCATTCCCCTTTAATTCTGTTCATTAGAAAATATATAAATGATCTTATATTTAGCAAATAAGCCTATATAAAATATGCTTTTAAGTACAGTTTGTATTAATGGTAAATGTAGGTAAATGTAGGTAGTTACTTTTCCATCATATGCCATTCCTTGCTTAAAGACTGCTGGTGAATCCTCAAATGAAAGTGTGATGATATTAGACGTTACATAAGAGCTGCCTGAAGCAGTCAGAATCACTCCTACAGGATAAACACAGCATTGACACGAACCTCATAACAGAAACGTGTCATCTTGAGAATAAATCAATACACATTCGCCAATCAGACATTGTGGGGCTCCAAACAGCGATTCTGCATAACACTGTATAAACACTCTTGTAGCTATAAACGTCTATATTTGTTAGCCACGTTAAAGTACAATCCAATATGCAAAATAGTGTCAATATAAAAAATTTAATTGAGTAAAATATATCATTCTAATATCATTAATATGCGAGACTCAGTAACGAGGATCTCTTACCGGTGCCATCTTCTTCCACTTCACACTGAACTACGATTGAAGCTTCATAGCGTGAATCAATTAATGCAAATTCTGCAAGATTTAAGGTCTGTAGTCCACAGCCTGACTTGTCACTCTAAAGCAATAATAATAAAAATGAAAGATGACTGTCAAAAAATGCTTAGTCCGATGCATAAAAGTCTATGACATCCCTAATAACTAATAATATTAAATCAGATTATTATTTACTTATTTATCCAAGTCTGGGTTGCTTTGGTAATAAATGACTGCTTTCTTAATATTTTAAGCCATTTTTTGGCTGTATGTATGTGTATGTGATGAATAAAATTTGAGGGGAGTGGTGGCTCCAGCGGTTAAGGCGCTGGGTTGCTGATCGGAAGGTCTGGGGTTCAAGCCCCGGTATCGCCAAGCTGCCACTCTTGGGCCCTTGAGCAAGGCCCTTAACCCTCTATGCTCCGGGGGTCCCTTACGAGGGAAATATCAAGGTCCGTGACGTCGGAGTGACGTGGGGCCGCCTTCCCGTGGGCTCACCACCTGCAGGAGGGACCGTAAGGGACGGTGCTGTGAGGATTGGGCAGCAGTCGAAGGCGGGGGCCTGCTTAGACTGCTGCCCCCGCGACCCGAATTACGGATAAGCGGGAGAAAATGAATGGATTTGATTTGATTTGATTTTTGTATTGTTTGTTTTGTTTGTATATCCTGTTGGTTTAATGTTGACACCAGAATTGGGGTCTGATTACACGTTCCAGGTCTACGTTCCAGGCCTACAGTGCCAAGACTTTCTCACATTCACCCTGTCCAGAATAACATACATACATGCGTCTCTACCATACAACAGAGCATTTACTGGGTTAAGGGCCTTGCACAGGGGCCCAAGGGTTGATGGTAGTGAGCTGGTTACAACCTTCAGATCCAAAGTCTAATGTCCACTAACCTTCACCCTCACCCCCACCTTTTTACTTTTTATTTCATTTCAAGGAGGAACTGAGGACATGTAAGAGACTGGTTACACGCATTTCCTGCTGATTTAACAGTAAAGAGAAATAACCTTTATTGTATATGTCTTGCAGATGTCTGGTGGTGTTGTGGCTCCTAACGTGAACCTCCCATATTTGTAACTCTTATGGCAGACGGTGGCCTTCACCGTCCCACTCACCGGCTTCCCGTATGTATATCTGCAAAATAAATAATGAAATAGTGATTGTCATTTTTCATTGTTTTTTTTTACTTGGTTCATGTTTTTAAGATCTACAGTTTAGACATTACACTGGAGTGGTGAAACAGAGCATTATAATTGAGTGAATACTCACTTTGCACACACTTTCAGTGTGGCGGTCGTGTCCAGGATGGTGATGACTGGAGGAAGCTGTACTGTAACTTCAAATGTTGGCAGAACTGTAACAGATGATGTACCACAGTCTTAAAATATACAGCAGCAACTATTTTACATTTTTACACAAAATATTCTTTTTATTATTTCACTTCCTTCTCTGATTGCATTCCAAATAAGTAAAGATTTCTGAAGAAGTGAAGCAATATACAGTAAGCGTGATTGCTAGGGAAAGTATCACTGTTTTATGTCCTTCATGGTGCAGACATTACAGAAGGTTTTTAGGTGAGAATATATAAATAAAAACAACCAAAGTGTTACACCAAGATCCCTAAATTTCTGTTTCCTAATTCACAGAGGTTCCAGGAATGAATTTATCAAAGTTTGGCATCTGATATTTTGAAAACCCTAAATTAAAATGATGTTAAGAGAAATCGTAGAATGTACATAATAAAGAACAATAATAACAAATTTAAAAAATAAACCCCGTCCCAATTGTCCCCCATTTTTGATCTATAGTCATTTTAAATAAATAATTAAAATGTCTTAGGGCTGTTAATCGACTAAAATATTTTATTGTGATTAATCAAACAATCATCATGAGTTAACTTGTGATTAATCGCAACTAAATCGCACATTTTTATTCGTTCTAAATGTACCTTAAAGTAACACTTATTAAGTTTTCCATACTCTAATCAACATGGCCATGGACAAATATATATGTTTATTATTAGTGAAACCAAAATCAACGTAGAGCATGAAGACAAAATATTTTTGTACATTTTTTATAGCAGTGGTCCCCAAAATAGTAAAAATATTGTCTGACATTAAACCGGTCCGTGGTGCAAAAAAAGGTTGGGAACCGTTGTTTTGATCAGGACACCAAACAGGAGCTTTTGCTTTGTTTCCACATGAACGGTTTTAATTGCCGGATTTGTGCATCATACCGGATTTTGGTGTTTGATTTGAGACTCGGCGAGTTTTTTTATTTCTATATCTGAGTAAAGAAATGACGTAATGAATAAACGTGTGTTGCGCTGAAGTTTTTTATTTCGCCTCTTTTATATTTATTCATTAATATTTCTTATAAAAATGGTCAAACAGAATTAGCCCTAATATTAATATTTTATATCTTAAAATGAATAAATATATATAACTAAAGATAAACTGGGTCTGACCGTAGTCCTTGACTTCGAAGGTTTGTGTGATTTTTTTGTTTTTTTCATCCCAGATAGTGATGATATAAAATCCTTTTGTAGCCTCAGAGTTTATGGGATATGAGAGATCCACCAGACCGTTGAGCGTTGTGACTTTTAGCCACTGACCAATACGGTTTGAGTTCGGGTCCTGAAGACAAAAAATAAAATAAAAAATATTATAAAATGATATGGTCCTTAAATTTAAATTTATTATTCATCAGCAAATAATATGTTGTAGGAGTATTTTTTTATTGAATTTTAGTTTGAAACCAAAGCCTGTCATGTTGAATGCTCCATGTGGAACTGTACCTGCACTTCTATTGTCGGAAACTGAAAAAGAAAAAAGATGTTAGATGCACAGTGAGTGTTTATGAATAACAATTTCTATGAACTCTGTATTCATAAATCATCATAATGCACATTCTAATAGTTTGGAATAAAAATAGCATTTTAATGAGTTAATGTCTTCTGTATCTTCAAGGTGAAAAATCAATCAAGTTTTTCAAACCTTTTGATCGTAGGTGAGGAAATTGGTATCCAGAGAGGCGATGCGGAAATTCACTGTGGGGGGGAAATATATCTATACTGCAATATCATATATAGATTTTTTAAGACAGCTGAAGGTTAAAAAGAGCTTTAAGAATGTTATATGACAGACAAACAGATCATATAATGTAAATAACAAATCTTTCTGGTGGATGTTTCATTACAATAATTGTATCTATTTGCATAATGGATATGGGGAAATGATGTTGAAAAATAAAGTATGGTTACTCACATAACTCACAACACACCCGTAATTATATCTTCTTATAACTCACTTACTTAATTCCTTAACATTACTTCATTACAAGAAAAGCATATAAACCACAAAGGCTACAGGTGAGAGTAATGATGAGGGTTTGGGCAGGGGGGAGCTGGACAGCAGAAATTGTGGAAAAAGTGTTACCTGTTTGTCCCGGTTTGTAGATGGGTTTGTCTGTCTGAATGATGATCAGATGTGATGAAGGTGTGATGAGGATATTTTTTGCATTGTTCAGGGTCGTTTTTGACCCTTTAATATAAATCTTAATCGATGCCACCGTATTCACAGTAAGGACAGGAACCTATAAAAAAAAGCAAATCACAGCGGTGGAGCATGAGTTACTATTCCTAATAATCAGTGGTGGGTCGTGTAGAAATCATCAGTATTATAGAGAAGTGCAGTAGAACAAAGCGTTGCATCACACACAGGAATCTCATACAGTCGGAATGAACATCATCCCTAAAGCAAGAAACCCAATGAACACAATTCAGTAACGAGGTAATAAAGTCGAGCCTGACCTGGAATGGGATACAGTTGTAGTATTGTTGAGTTATAGACATTTCTTTCAGAATAGTGACATTGTTTTGCTTATACTCCAGGGATATGTCCATAGAAACAGGTTCACTGGGGTTGACGGTGACACATAACATCTCGGTGGTGCCCCCTACAGCCTGCGAGGTCACAGCCAGCAGGTAAACGCTAAACAGAGACAAGGAAGAAAGCAAATCAAGTTTGTCCCTTATGTAAAAATACACTGAGTCTCTGGAGGATGAGTGTTTAGGCTTCGGCACTCTCGCCAGGATTCTGGCCCGGGAACTGCACAAGACAGTTCATTTTTCAGTGCCAGTTTAAACCCCAGAACAAATGGCAGGGTCGCAAATGATGGGCATTCAGTAAAAGCCCTGTGCTAAGATTGAATGTAGACTGATATAGTCTGCTGTGGCACCACCACCCTTCTCTGTCCCCAAAATATGTGAAGCAACCAAAAGAACAAAAATGCAGCACAATATTCTGTATTTATTTTCTGTTTTACATCGATAGACATGTAGCGCTCTCTGTTATGTGATCTGAAACTAAAGCACAGAAAAACTTCAAAAGTTTGTTCTTGTCCTTTACAACTTCTGGTAGTTACTCAGTTTTCCTACTACATATTCTTAATTTGTTTCAATCCTGAACTTTTGGTTAAACAATTTTGGAGCATGTTTGGAGCAAGTTATTGTGAGCTTTAGCTAAATGATTTCTCTTAAAGTGGCCCAAACCTGCTCCAGCATGACATTGCCTGTGTGCACAAGTATTGATATGTTTTATAGAGCATTTTGAAACTGTCCGGATAAAAAGCTGTTAAAAAATCAAGAGAGCTGCTTGTTTTGAAGCGTATAATTGCATGAATTACAAACACTTACGTTCCAACATTTTCAGGTGGATTCCTGTAAAGAGATACAACAGACATTAGAGTACAGTTCAACAGTTGTGAGTAACTCTGCAGTCTGATTGCTAGATGGTAGATGGTACAGTAGGTGGTAGGTGGTACAGTAGATGGTAGGTGGTACAGTAGGTGGTAGATGTTACAGTAGATGGTAGATGGTACAGTAGGTGGTAAATGGTAGCCTCAACAAAAAGTATATTCTAGCAGGCCTGGGATTAACATATGGCAATTATTAGAACTCTGCCTTTTGCCTGTATAAAGGAACAGGATTTGGGTCTTAATAATTTGAGTAAAGGACTCTAAAGCTAAAATTATTGACAATACATAAATCCACTTTTTCTTTTATTGTAGGAGGGTCATATGCATATATCACCCTTAGCATCCACAAACCTAAAAATACTTCTCAAGCTTTTTTTGTTTTTTCATTAATCTGATGTTCTTTAACCTGTTTATTAAACGTCAATAATGATAGGAGAGGTTTCACTGTTCAAGAATTGTGTATTAAATTTCAAATCAATCAGGAAAGCTATTTTCTGTCTTATGAAAATAATTTCTAAATTTTTTCAAGGTTCTTTTTACCTGTCCTTGTCTTTACCAGATCCAGGGGGATTCTTGTCCTTGTCTTTACCAGAGTC
>JAAIIK010019044.1:40595-51592 GCA_014706435.1 Silurus glanis | reverse complement strand
TTCAGAGCGCGGACAACGCGGGGGCATTCCCAAAGCGTTTCGACGCAACGTCTCGTTCCCTCGGGGAACTAGGGTTACGGTCGTAACCTAGAGACGGTAATTAATATCAACATTCTACTGCAATGGTTCTGGAAGAGAGTTTGCATTTAATTGTCCATCATTGCACACTTTAACAATGATGTTACTATAACTGTAATGAATAGACATTCAGTGATGAGGATGAGGATGATTCCCTTTTGATTCCGGTTCATCTCATGCCATCTCAGGGAGTTTTTCCTTCACCACAGTCACCACTGGCTCACACATTAGGGATCAACTTATAATTATAAGCAAGAAACTTTCACATCCTTTTGTAACCACTTCATCTCTGTGATGCTGCTTTTAGCCAACGTTCACAGTTAAAAATCGCTGTACAAATAAAAATAAATGAAACTGTAAACCGCAAAGGAAACGTGGCTGGAGAAAAACCACTTACAAAAATCTTCAGGTTTCTTCACCTCCGCATTGGTGAGAACTTTAACTCCAATATCCTGGGAGTATCATAATATTGCCTACATTTACTACATGTATAGTTCAATTTGTCTACAAGAACATTGTACAAAAATGTGTAATGTATCACAAAAGAATAAAAGATCATTGGAATTGCATAAATAATAAATCAATAAATAAATACAAATAAATAAATAATTTTTTCGTGCATTTACAGTACATGTAGGCTTTTGGCGGATCTTCATCCAATAACAGAGATGCAACAAACACACCATGGCATGCTGTTACAGTAAAATAATTAACAGGGTGTTTCATTTACTCCCTGCATTTTCTTATGTATTAATGAAAGAACCGCCACACTTTTTATTTAATAATACAAAATTTAATGTATCACAGTGGGTTATGGTGTATTTTGAAAAAAAAACAACAAAAAAAACAATGATGTCCTACTTTAAAGGTGTTGTACACATCAACTTTCCAAAAGTGATCAGTTGATTTTGAAGCTTCTGCTTCTCTGAAGTTCTTCCAGCTCAGGTTTGACTCCTCTTCATAGGTGATGAATGGATATCCTGAGAGCTCATGTACAGGCAGTCTGTTAAACACCTGGAATAAAAGGGGGTGTGACAATTTGTTCCTCATTAGAACGGCCATTGTGTTGTCTCTGGTGTAAAATAATTACAAATTCAACAAATCTAATTTAGCACTGAGCATCTTTAATATGATTTAAATGTAGGTTTGTATTAATATGGGACAAAATATAGCCATTGATTTTTCTTTCTTCAATACAATGAGTGCAAAAGACTTGGTTAAGTTTTAAAAAGTCCCAGGTCTCTGTTTGAATGTCGCTGTATGGAGATTAATCAAAACTGGGTTGTAATTGTTCCAAAATTGTAAAAATTTAAATAAAAAATAAAACAAGCCATTATCATCTTTCAGCTTTAGCTCAAAACACATTCATAAATGGTGTTTATATTTTTTCAAAGAAAGTTTTTACTCTTTACTAAACATTCAGAAATAAACTGTGTTCAGACGCACAGATTGGATGTTGAGCACACTCTCTGGATGCATCAGCAGAAGTCTCTGGTCTATTGCCCTCACTGAACACAGAGATCCTGGTGCAGCTTTCAGCATCAGTGATGCCTGATGACCAGGAAGATTCTGAGAAGCTGAAAACCTCAGAGACACCTGAAAGGCCAAGCAAGAGCAAACAGTCTTCTTATAACAAAGTCAGAACAGGGTATCTGTAAGTGTCATCACAGTAAATGTAAGACTTTGGATCGGGTGAAGACCAAGTACACTTCTTTATGTCTACAATATTCCAAGTGTAAAAACTAAAATTGTCCAGGAACAGTTTGAGGAACATAATGAAATGTTGACCTAGTGTCCAAACTTCTGCAGATTTCAATCTAAGCATCGTTGGGACATCCATGGAGACCCCACTTTATTAGGCAGGTCATTTTATAGTTACACATGATTTAAATATAAATATTAAACCTTGGTATCAAAAATGGGCAAAACAGTCTAAGAGTCTTCATTTCTGACCTTGTTGCCCAAACACAGCTGAATGGGGAAGTTCATGCTGTCTGCCACTGCCTCACCACAGGGAAGGATTGTGTACAGGACCACCTGAGCAACTGGGCTTAGTTCTAACATCATCTTCAAAGCCAACGCTAGGTTGCCCCTGTGCTCTTCTATAAAAAAAAAAAAAAAAATAAAAAAAAATTAAGATTGTAAGGGCATAGGCCAATAAAACAAAAACGTCCAGCACTTTTAATAACAAACTACATGGCTTTGATTCGCTGTTTGAAGTCTGTGGACAGTGTGATGTTAAAAAACCTCTTTGATTGTTGATGGCTTCTACAATGCTTCCTTGCTGAACCAAATGTCCTTTACTCATCACCTAGACGCAGTAATATAAAGAGGCAAAATGTAATACATTAGAACATAAATTCTAAAGTCATAAAGTTTTAAACTTGAGAAAAAGTATTTGATAAGAAACTACAAGACGTCAGGATTTAAAACGAAGGCGTCGAGTAAAAGGTTTTTTCATGTTACGATGATTCTTGACTGTATTTCCATGTTTTACCCACCATGTAGAAGAAGGTTATGGTCTTCTGGCCTGGTGCGAGTGCGCTGTGGTGTATCAGGTACTGAGCGTTGATAACGGCTTTTTTATTACACCTGAAAGGCTTCAAGCTGATCTTAAACTTGATGAAACTCCGGCTCTTGGAGTAGAACGGCTGAAGAAAGAGATCGGCTGTGGGGTAGTTGGGTATATGATGATTTTCCTTCTGTACAACCGGTTTGTTGCTTGTTTTATACCACGCCTACAGTATGTAAAGGAAAAAAAACAGAAAAATTGGACTCTTTTTAATAAAGGATATTTATCAGTGTGTTCATTTGACTTGTTTGTGCAGCGTGTAAATGACACACGTTTAATTCTGCATCTGTGTGCCTGTGTTTTATTTGCATTAAAGTGCAAGTAACTTCTTTTTCCTTTCAGGAACTCGGGCTGCGTCACAACGCTTTGGGAACACCTCCGCGTTGCTCCTGCTCTGAATCACGTGTGAAATCCGGCCAACGGCAAGTCGTGACGTCACCGGTGGAGACCAGGAAGCTACAAAATGAGTGAGCAATGGAGGGACGCTAGCTTCTGTTTGTTCAGGTAAGCACTTTGTGTGTGAATCTGTGTAAACAATGACTCAAAGCAAACAAAACTTTCTCATGTGTGCCGCCGTTTCATGTTCAGACACACGTGATTTAAGCGTTGTTTGCTTGGGAGTGGAGCATGCTCAGTCGGCTCTTTTGAGGGAGACGATTGTTTGCACTGTAGCCATATGGCTAAGCGCTCTTCGAGGAGAGCCTGTGGGGCTCGCAGGCCGACCTGGCAGTAGGCATAGAGACGGATGAGTCCCCTTCAGCCTCCCCTGCCGGGCCGGGCACCCGTTCCCCGGGGGGAGCATGCCCTTCGGCGGTTTCTTCTGCCGGCGCGTGCAACGCGGAGCTCCATATTTCTTCCTCCGAGGAAGGAGAATTTTTGGAAGCTAGCGAGCCCAAAGACTCCTCACAGCCTGTGCTGAGTCAAGGTTCATTCTACCCGGAGTATGGTGACCTCTACGGCCTGGTGCACTGGAGTATCTCTCCAGGACATCTGCAGGCTGGTCCATCCCACTGACCTTTGTCAGGTTTTTGACCTTGGTTGTGCTCAGACACACTATGCAGGGTCTGGTCAGTATGGCATGATTGTACACTCGTTCCCAAAGCGTTGTGACACAGCTCTGGGGATCAGTCAGTTACAAACCTTTATTTCTGTATGAATTCACTTGTACTTGAGGAAACGCTTGTGAGCTGCTCTGAGGTCAGGGGGTGATAAAGACGATGATTACATCAAGGTCTTTGCACAACTTGACTCATCCCTAAATAATATCTTCTTCACTAAACCCAAACACAGTCATAAAGTACAGACAACAGTGGCTCTTGATAGACAACAGTTTGCACCAGATTTGTTCATCATCATCATCATCATCATCATCATCATCATCATTCTCATTTTTTCTTGCTTAGGTGTAATAAACAGGAGATGATTTTAATTGTAAATAAATATTTATAATGGCGTTGTAGGTGGTGCGTATTATTTAGTAATGAATGATAAATGCATGAAATCACAAAGTTCTGCTCTTCACTTCTCTAAAACGTCTTTACAGAATAAATGATCCGAATGACTGATTCTGTCTTACATACAATTTTGTACATTTAATTTACACCAGACTTATAATGGTATCACAGATCACACCAAACATTTAATAAAGAATACTAAATACGTTAATATGTATTAGAAAATTATTTTGTTCTTTGTAATGAATCTAGTGATCTAGAAATGAACTAGTGATCTCGATAAAATAATGGGAAATCTAGAAAAAAAAATGGAAAAAGATGATAATTTTATAAACTCTAAAGAAAAATTCTTTAATTATCTCAAATTATGAGTTGAATTTAAAAGATTTTTTTAATCCTTGCATTTAAAAGATAAAAACACACAAGACTTTGAGTCCAAATGGGACATTTGTGTCTCTAACAGAAGAACTAGAACTTGTGTAAGAGGTAGACCAGGAGAGAAGATGTGATCGGACTTCCTCACCCCCACACTCACAGTTTAATGGTTCGGGGTTGTTTTGGAGCAGGGAAGGTTCTGGAAAGTGAAAGGAATCCAGAACCAACATGGCTCCCATTCAATACTTCAACATCATGCAGTTCCGTCTGGACTGCGGCTCTTTGCAACGACTTCACCGTACAACAAGTCGATGATCTGAAGCGCACTTCTGAGTTCTGTACGTGTTATTTAGCAAAGTATTTCAGCTGAATGTTTGGATAAATGAACTGTTCAGATGCTGAGAGTGTGTAAAGCTCTTCTTCATGCTGAGGGAGGAGTTTACAGTGAAAATAAAGCCCTGGACATTTCTATGTTTGTTTGGTCAAAGGAAATCATCAGAGAGTTACATTACCGAGTTTTTGCATCAAAAGGAACATGCACGTGTCTCACAAACATAAACATATATGAAGAGATTGATAGCAAGACCCAGGTGAGAGGAATGATCATTAAAGAGTTTATTTATTTATGTATTTAATATGTGTTGTTATTTCACATGTTTAACAGCTTGAAGAATGTTTTTAAAAGAGAGAAATAAGAATATTGCCCTCTTGTGGATAAAAGCAGCAAATGCAGGAAAGCAACATAGAGAGAAATACACAGGTTTTGATGTTGAAATAATGAAAGTGGTTGAGAATCTTATGGGACCTAAAGGAAAATAAATAAAATTAATAGTAAAACCTACTGGGTATAGCTGCGTTAGCAGTGAAGATGCTGATATTAGTTAGCAGCGTTAGATTTGGTGATAATTAAAATAAAATAATTCACTAGAATAAGATTATTACATTTATGTTGTATTGATTAATTCTAGGGGGAAAAAATAGTCACTAGAATTACAATCAGCATTTCTTTTAAAGACTGGGATCATAAATACATGTTTATTAATATTGTTTATAAACCCAAAAAGGAATTGTCAGTTTGTACTGTAAAGTAAAGTAAGCTTCCAAACACCAAAAGTGATTTGACTTATTTAAGTTAAATAAAGGTTTAAGAAAAAAGTGCGTTCTCTACAGCACTGTGGTAATTTAGGGCTTTACATGTTGGTTAAAATGTTTAAAGTGAGCTATACAGTGAATTTGTTCTTAACGTTCATAATGCTACGGCATTAAAAATTCTTCTTCTCCGGTATCCACACATGGAAACAAGTAGTTGGTTACAGCCACGTCACCTGCAGGAGGAGAAAAAAAACCTGAAATCAGTCTCTCATCAGTCATCATTCTGAACTGAAACTAATCACAGGTATGGTGTGAGGGTGGTGGTGTGTTTCAGCGATGGACAGAAAAAGAGGATCAGGATGAACAGACGGCTCGTACCAGTCTCGTAGTAATCATAAACCTTCACCACGGCTGGTTTCAGGTCCACCACGACTTCATCCTGCACCATGTTCAGCGTGTACTCCGTCAACTTGTCCTTCGTCAGCTGAAACAGACGGAGATATGAAAAAATCTGTATATGTGTGTGTGTGTGTGTGTGTGTGTGTGTGTGTGTGCGCTTACTCCATCCACATAGATTACGACTTTGCCATCAGTTTGATCCACACGTCTCACAGATTCTTCATCACTCTGGAAAAACAAACATTTACCTCAGAAATATTCAATATTATTTAATATTAATATTTAATATTAAAAGATCGACATTTGAATGTACTGAGATAAATTTTTACTCCAGATTAAAGATCTACATTACGTTGGAAATTTGGTCCACAAGATTCACAGACATTACGTCCACCCTGTACCCAGAAAGTGGCTGGACTTCGATTAACACCATGTTGGTCTTCGGCCGGTTCCCCAAATAGCTGGAATAGAAAAGATCATGAATTACTGACATTCTGACCAGATATCAACCATGTCGTTCTCACATGTGATCATATGAGCTCAACATTATCCACAATCAGATCTGTTAGATGTGATAAAACCTGCAGCTCAACACACGTTTATTCACAACACAACATTTGTTTTACTGATGCACCAAGTCGCAAATCAGCACCAAGTCTGCCATAATGCACAAAACCATCCGTGTGGAAACATAGCACAAGTTCCATTTGGTTTCCTGATGATTGACTTCATTAAAACACCATCATTACTTTTGACAAGAATATTGTGTCTTCATGCTCTATGTTGAGTTTGGTTTCACTAATAGTAAACATACATTTGAATAAAGGACCCATATTTGTCCATGCACATGTTGATTAGAGTATTAAAAACTTGAAAAACATTCATTTAAAGTGCATTTAGAACAAATACAAATGTGCAATTAAGTTTTAAGTGATTAATCACAAGTTAGTTCATGATTATCATGAGATTAATCGCAATTATTTCCATTATTTCTTTGGAGATCTCAGCTTTAGAAAGATATTAATGAATCACACCTTTTCAATTCTTTAATCTGATTGGTTCATTTTGGTATTGTAATGGTTCCGGCTGCAATTCCTCCTCCGCCCCACCAGAGGGAACCATCACCCGAATATTGAGCACATCCAATAAAAATGGCCACTTCCTGTTTATAGTATTCTTAAGCCATGCTCATGCTAACACCAGTGTGAAGGACGGTAATTTTTCCAATGAACATCAAGCCGTTGTTTCTCAGTGTCATTTCATTGTTCTACCTGGATCACGTTTATCCAGTGGTGGGAGGTCAGGGTCAGTAAACACTTCTCTGCTGGTCTAAACACTATCAGAAGCAATGACCTACATTTACAACCTAAAGTCTAATATTTGTTCCATGAAATTGTATTAATTTATTCCCATCAGTTTATTCTCTTCATTTCGTAGCGTTTCTCTCGGCTGCACTGCTTCCAGTACGTGTATGTGGATGTTTGATTTTTTTTGTCCAATCAGATTTCAGCCTCTATGTGCTGCCATGTCAATCTAATCTGCCCAGAGCCTTCAGAGTCAGTACTGCTGGCCTTTTACCATCGTCTCCTTGAGAAATTCTTCTCTGTTTCTTTAACCAATCAGATTTCAGATTCTCCTCACAGGGCAGCATTTTTCTGTCCTCTGATTGTATAATAACATTATAAAATAACATCTAATGCATTGCTTTCATAAATGATGATTTGGCTTCTTGTTTGCTGTCACTGTGTAGATTATGGAAGTTGCAGTAGAACTCACATGACTGTAATGTTCAGTTGCAGAGGTGAGTTTGGATCCCTGCAGTTTCCAGATGCTGAGGCTGAGATGAGGAATGAAGAGCTGTCAGGAGGAGGAGGGATGTTGTAGTGCACAGTGAACTGGAAGGGGAAAAAAACACTTTGTCATGTTTAAACCCTGAGGTACTGAGATGAATGAGGACAGTGTGATACGGTGATGTACAGACCTGCACGTACACACAGCCTTCACCTTCTGCACTGATGTTATAATCTCCAGGATTCTCCTGCAGCTGACTCTCCTGATACAGCAGCCTGTTACTCTGATTGATGATAAACGTGGTCATCTGCCCTGATGGTGATGTTACAGTAACAGTAACAGTTCCTGCTGGACTGAAGGTGGCCAGACTGTACTTGGCCAGAGCCTGGAGAGCCACCACAGTGTCCTAGATGATGGAAAGATTATCAGATAGAAATGTTAGAGTATTTACACATTTGTCCTCATTTCAATTACTTTAAATTGTTAAAATTAAGTGAATTAGATGGTTACAGTTCCCATTTTTGTATTGGGAAACCGACATGTCCATCAACAGCCCACAGAACTATTACTATACCGACATGTTTACATTTTGCATTTAGGGTTCTGGATTTACACAAATCATAAAATATAAAATAAATATGTTCATAGATGATCATGGAGTTCTAATATCAAATATAACTATATATCTAACAATAATTTTTCCCCTTGTGTCGTGTGGAACGTGCTGAAGATTTAGACCTGTGTAGACGCGAAGCCCCCGAAGGCGTTCTGCTGCTGGGAAAGCCAGTAGACGATGCTGGAGCTGTAACCCAGATCAAACCCAGACAGCGGGGGTCCAGACATCAGAGCCAGAAGCACATACGAGGTCATCTCCACCTCCAAAGAGTCCATCACTGACCCATCATTCTCTCTGCTCCAGTGTCTTCCACCTTCTGAGGGAGATTTTAGAGAAATAATGCAGCTCATCAAAATTTCTATCAAAAAAATCTAACAACAAAGATCTTAAATATCAGCATTAATAAACACTAGTACACATCAACAAATGAGACACTAAACATTGATTGCACACAAACACTGTCTGGCCTTTGTGACCAACACATTCACATTCAGCACCCAGCAAACACCAAACACCAGCCGTCCACCCAACACCCTCAAAACTGAAAAGATGATCCTCCAACAATGTCAAAATTTACCAAGAAAACAAAATGGAGCCTCCACAGGTTTTTGTGAATAGTTTTATTTGCTGAAAATATTTAACGGATCTGTGTTTTCCTGTTTCCTATAAAAATCTGAATCACATGGTGACTTACTAAAGCCTTCAGCCAATTGTTGTAGAATGTGAGCAGTTTAATCTGAGAGATTAGTGGGATTTTTTGTTTAATAAATAGAAGTGGAAGCATCAAACCTGAGTTTATGGCCACTGAATCCAAATCTGAGATCAGTGTGTTCCTCATCTCCTGATCTCCAGCGAGGGTGAAGGTGTAGAAGAGGAGAGCCTTGGCGTAGTTTGAGTTCACCTGAGCGTATGAGTTTCTCAGGCACGCCAGACTTTGGTTCACCACAGGATCCTGCGAAATGCAAATTACTACATTTATAATGTTATATTTGATCTTATTTAATCTTAAAGTTGCTCTTGATGGTACGAGAGCAGAATGTTCTGTACCCTATCAAGTACCTTGATTTTGGATCAGTCATCAGAGATAAATGATTTGTGAAACTAACACTCATATATGTCTGTTTTTTGTGTCCCAGATGACCATACTAGCATTACACAATAACCATATTTTTATTCATATATTAACTGAAAAGTTCCTCAGGATTTAAGTCAAATAACTAAGTAGGCTTTTATTCTCATTTCAACAATTACAGTACAGTACACGGTGAAACCAGACAACGTTCCCTCAGGACCAAGAAAGACCAAAGCCTGAGAACAGTTCTGATTAGTGATCTTCATCTCCATAACTGAGTCCGGTGCGGTTCGCATCTGAATGCATAGCCAACGATACGATTCATTAAAGATACATATGAAGCAGCTACTGATGTGATACGATACGATTCGCCCCAATTACGATGCGGTGCGATTCGATTGAAATACAATGTGATGCAATGGAATAAATACGAAGCTCCGCATTTCAATATGGTACAGATAATTTTATTGCTTTGGTTCAGACAGACAGCAAACCATTCATTTATTTAAGCGTCCTCTAACCAGACATTCATTTCCTGTTCTCTCTGCAGGAAGATGCAGCTCTACCTCTGCCATGTTAATCTGTATTCTAATATTAGTCACTCCCTAAATAATAAAAGCAGAGCACATCTATCAATAATTATGTAGAAATAAATTGTTTTTTTTACTGAAATACGTTAAATTAATAAATCACGATACAAATTCCAATACAATGCACACTTTTTTAAATCGATGCATCACACCTGCTGTCACTCTTCTCCACCCACTCCACCCTTTTCTTCACTTCTCTAACACACTCTCCATTACTTTGTACAGTCGTACAGGGATTTGAACTCATCCACCTTCACCACCTCTACACACATGTACTCTGTCTTATTAACTTCAGTGTCCTCGAGTGCATGAAGAATTTCGTCACTGAAACTGTTACTCACCGTAACTGTGTTACCGAGTTCCAGCATCGCAGCGGTGATGTACGCCGAGAGAGTCACTTCATCATTCACTCCTCCCTGGGAAAGAGAGAAAGAGAGAGAGAGAGAGAGAGAGAGAGAGAGAGAGATACAGGCAGAGTTAAATATCCTCCTCTATCTCTATATGGAATTGGATTCAGAAACGTCTCCTGACCTTCAGGTCACTGTGGAAGAGTTGTCCCACTGAGGCGAAGCATCCGTTAGCCTGCTGCTGTTCCCCGAGCCAAGTCTTCGCCTGATCCACAATCATCTGATCTACAAAGATGTATCGCTTCGCTTTCCCGAAAGACTTCATCACGAACGCCGTGAGCCTGAAAACACAAACACACAACGCTTCCAGATAACAAGAATCACAACCTTTATTTGGAAAATAAATACGATTGTGTTTTACTTTTAAACAATAACTGCTAATGACTTATTCATCTTTATTTTGTTCCTGAATGAAATGAAGTTCACAGAAATTGAGTTTAATATCACTGATCATGATGGAGTGATATCAACCGAGTGAGTGTTAATTGATAGTATGAGTTAAGGGAATTATACCAATTAACAATCATCAGTTTGGTATATATATTTATATA
>JAAIIK010019044.1:1671-14548 GCA_014706435.1 Silurus glanis | reverse complement strand
CTAATCTATAAAGATGTACAACCTGAGTCTAATCTATAAAGATGTACCGCTGAACTTTTACACAGAAGATCTTCCCCCTGATTAAAAGGAGAATTCAGTGTCTGAAACAAGTGTGTATTAAAAGTAAACAATAAACAAACCAGAAATACTGAGAAAAAACTCCCTGAGTACCTGTTACTGAGGTGCTGTCAGATGAAGTGTCCTGAAATCTTCTTCTTCTTCTTCTTCTTCTTCTTCTTCTTTCAGCTTCTCCCAATAGGGGGCGCCACAGCAGATCATCCGTCTCCATCCCCCCCTGTCCTCTACATCTGCCTCTTTCACACCAACTACCTGCATGTCTTCCCTCACCACATCCATGAACCTCCTCCTTGGTCTTCCTCTTTTCCTCCTTCCTGGTGTCTCCATCCTCAGCATTCTCCTACTGATATACCCCATGTCCCTCCTCTGAACATGTCCAAACCATCTCAATCTCACCTCCCTCACCTTGTCTCCAAAACGTCCTACATGCGCTGTCCCTCTAATAAACTCATTTCTAATCCTGTCCATCGTCGTCACTCCCAACGAAAACCTCGGTGCAAGAACAGAGAAGAGTCTTGATATACTGTATGCACACCCTGAGAGATGGTAGGACCAGCGGAGCAGTGCTAGAAGATCTGAGGCAGCATGGTGCAGTGCGAGGAGTTATCAGAGCTTTGAGGTAAGCAAGTGCTGGTCCATATAAGTCTCTCTGGAGATAAGCGTCTGCTAAATGCCATAAATGTAATGTAAATGAAAGGAGAAGATGAGATGAGTGTCATCAGCATTGCAGTGGTAAGAAAACCCATGTAAGGATTTAACTTTACCAAGAGAGTGAGTATAGACCTTTTTCAAGATTCACTTATAATGAATAGTATTAGTATTGCTTCCTTGAAAACTAGGTTCCTAAACCTTCAGGGTTACCTTCTTCTTGGTATCATGTCATAGCTGAAGTTTTCAAGCACCTCATTATCTGAGCTGAAAAGTATTTGTGGAAAGGAAACTTAAAATGTACATTTGTCTCAGTCTCCACCCTCTAACATGGGAATGGGCGAAGTTAGAAATTGTTCTGAAGGCAGTTTTGAAGATCTGAGATTTAGTTTAGTTTGACCTGTGATTCTGTTAAAGTCATCTAAAATGTAGGATTAAATTGCGGCCACTAGAGGGAGGCAGAGACACGCTGTCAAAACGTCCAGCTAATAAATGTGTTGCGTTGAAGGTTTAAATTTTGCCTCTTTCATATTTATTTATGTATTTACATTTTGTTACATCAGTTTGTTAACGCAAATTGATTTTAACGGCACTAAAAGAGGAGAAATTAAAACCTTATAAAATGCGCAACACACATTTATTCACGCTGAACGTTCCAAGATATAAAAATGATTAAACTCCACCGAACATTTTTGTTTTATTCAGCAAACATTTGATTTACTTATGCACCAAGTCTCAAATCAGGGACGAACTTATTACTCTGTCTTTTTTTTAACCTACAGATTAAAGCAATACTTCGATCGAATCTGTAAAGGATCAACTTTTATTTCTGTACACTCAAAAAAAAAACGCTGTGTTTTTGTAAAATATAGAAAACCACCAGGGGGCGCTCTCTGCCGTCTCTGTCATCTCCCTTCACAGACACAAATCAAACAACCTGAATCTCAGTGAATATTTGCCTCACAGACACAATAAATATATTAATAAAAAGCTCAAAATGTCTCATTTTAAATAAATAATCGAACAAATATGTTCTGATTCTGTAAACCGTATGAAAGTTAGAAGAGCTACAGTTACTCCAGAATCACCTCATTAACATAAACCTAGCAGAGCTTTCGTTTGGCGTCCTGATGACGTCATTTTACGTCACTTAAAACACTATAATTACTTTAAAACATTTACAAAAATCTTTTTGTCTTCATGCTCATGAATATTTTTCCGTGTGACTTTCTGTGGAAACGCATTTCAATCACTTGTTTTTTTTATCTTCAGCACAATTACTCAACATTTAAGCAGGAGATGTTTTGTCCTTGTTTTTATTGTTTTATATTCTGTAACTCGCTATTAAACCATCATCAGTGGTTCCTTCTACAGGTCACACGTGCAGAATAACAGATCCTGAAGCTTTATTTACTGTTTCAGTCATGATGTTGAAACACATGAGCCGCTTTTATTACCGGCGAAATATTCTTCAGATCAGAGGAGAAGATCAGTGAAAAAGACCTACAAGGAACAGTTCATTTGTAAGAAAAGTAAAGATCCTAAGTTTTGAGAGAAAAATACGTTGAAGTCCTAAGCTAGTAATTCAGCTGCAGCTTGTGGTTTTTGACCTGAGATGCAGGTTGTTTTATTTGTGTCTGTGAAGAGAGATGACAGAGACCGCATGGTGGTTTTCTATATTTTATAAAATCATAGCGTTTTTTTTTTTTGAGTGTACAGAAATAAAAGTAGATCATTTACAGATTCGATCGATGTATTGCTTATTAAAACAAATTGATAATAAATCATACTGGTCACTCACAATCTATCTGATTTCGGTTTTTTTTTTACTTTTCACGTTAAACCTTGATGGTTTTCTATGGGAGCAACACGTTCTCACTCCCAACTCGAAAAGGGACACCCAGTGCGTCAAAATGTGACTCCAGGGGATCCTGACCAAGCGTCCATATGTGACGAGTTGGGAGTGAGAACGTGTTGGTGTTGGTGGGCTTCGAGCAGCAGAATTCAATCTAATCTAATTCAATCTAACAAGCCGTGTATAAAAGAATGAAGGGAATGAAAGCATTACTTTTATCTATTCAGAAGTGATCACGGTATAAAATCCGATACTCTGATTGTTTCCTGAACAGTTGAGTCTCTAAACAGCTTCTTCTTTCTCTTCTTACTTTTGTTCTCCTTAAAAATAGAAATGTGAAAAAAAACTTGCTTTCTAAATATTTTCAATTCTAAAAGAAGGTTTTATTGATATGGAGGATCTGCCGGGGTTCAGAGGGGGAGATTTTGCTGTGAAGCGAGTAAACAGGTTTTGTTTTGGGAAGTGTTCATGCGGTAGATGGAAAACTGAACATTAATTTAAGTTCACAAATCAGAAATAAAACTGCTGTAAATGAAGTTATAGTTCACTAAGTAAAGTCTTCATCTGTCACATAAACATTACAGCACATAAATACATAATCTAATGGAATCACACACAGAATTCTAATAATAATACTAATAATAAGTATTTGCTTGTGATGTATTTTATTTAATTATAAATAATAAATAAAAAGTCACTCATGCTGTCTGCTGTAGGCGATTAACCAGCAGTGACCTTTGAGGAGAAACCGGGTCTTTTAGGTTTTTGGGTTTGTTTTTTCGGTATTTTAATTTTTTTATTTTTTTTGTTTGCTTATTATTCTTTTATTATAAACTGTGCTGCCATGAACTTTAGATATGAATTAACAGTGAAATGCGCTTTTTGTCGTCAGACTGCTTCATGTAAGATTTAACTGGAATTCGTTCCAAATCCTCTGATTTTGTTCGCCTTCAGATCAGTTTATAGTCACTTCAATCTGTATTTCACCATGAGAAATCGCTGGACTTATTATTATTATTATTATTATTATTATTATTATTATTATTATTATTATTATTATTATTGTTGTTGTTGTTGTTGTTATTGTTATTGTTATTATTATTATTATTATTATTATTATTATTATTATTATTATTATTATTATTGTTGTTATTGTTGTTGTTGTTATTGTTATTATTATTATTATTATTATTATTATTGTTGTTATTGTTGTTGTTGTTATTGTTATTATTATTATTATTATTATTATTGTTGTTGTTATTGTTGTTGTTGTTATTGTTATTATTATTATTATTATTATTATTATTATTATTGTTATTGTTGTTGTTGTTATTGTTATTATTATTATTATTATTATTGTTGTTGTTGTTATTATTATTATTATTATTGTTGTTATTATTATTATTATTGTTGTTGTTGTTGTTATTGTTATTGTTATTGTTATTATTATTATTATTGTTGTTGTTATTGTTGTTGTTATTATTATTGTTATTATTATTATTATTATTATTATTATTATTATTATTATTATTATTAAGAAATAAGTCAGTCGGTTTCTCTGTGGAGCATAATGTGAAGAGACAAAAGGAAACCGCGGTTAGAGAATGGCTCTCACACTTCCGGTGACAGCACACACAGAAACTGAAATAGTTATGTTATTTGTCGTACATTCTGAAATCTAAACCCATCCAAAAAGCCATTCCAGCTTTAGTGAAGATTCATCTTATAAAGAGAATAAAATTAAATAATAAATATTTTTTTTCCATGGTGAAGAGGTTCCCATCTTTCCTGGTGAAGGATTATTTTGAAACATACCCTCTGCCTAACACATAGACACACCTAACACACCTTTAGAATAGGTGCATCTCAGTCATCTATGTAACTCCATTCATAGGGGTTCATTATTTACTGTACACAAGTTCAGACAATGGTAAGGACTCTATTAGTATTAAAAGTCCTAATATTGTGTATACTTACTGTATGTTACTGTGCAAAAGTCTTTATCAGGCGGCTCTTTTCTGCTCCTCGCAGGTGTGAAAAACGATACATGCAGGTTTTTAGAAAAATCTTTGTTCACACAGATCCTCATGAACCATGCCTTTACATAACTGTGACATTTATTTTAATGTATTTTCATGAAAGGGGGTTGTTGTGCATTTTGCTTTCTACAACTGTGAGAGTAAGTTTAGAATTGCAGGGCCCACAGTGAAGAACATATAGGAACAATGATCTTAAGCATATGCATCTGATGCCAATGTGCAGATCAAAGTTTCAGTTTTGTTATTATTTTGAGATTACATGAGACATGAGATTAAAGGATTTAGAGAGTCGCGTGCATTAAACCATTTTAGTTGTTTCACAGATATGAATATGAGCTTCAGGTAATGACATCACTTCCTCCTGATGTGTGCTTTTGCAGTTTGGAGCAGTTTCATGGATTTGTTCAACATCGTCTAGAAGGACAGAGAGACGGAGCTTATTTTTAATTCATTTAAACACAAAACTCCCTCATCGTCATCATTATCATCATCATCATCATTATCATCATCATCATCTGCACAAGCCAAAAGCTTCAACCATCAGTGCAGTAACTATATACACTGCCAATAAAGATATTTCCAACAATTTATGTGAATTATTATAAGAGTGTTTTTAAAGTGATCAGTTTCCCAAACTGCAATTCTTACTTATTTCCAGTGAGCTCGTCTTTTTCAGGAGATTCCGCCTTTTCTCCACACAATTATGAACAATAATGTTCATAATTTAAAAAAATGTTTGTAAAATCACACCCCAAATCCCTACAAACCTGAAGTAGTTGATGGTCACGGTTCCTGTGCACTCGTAGAAGACAGGAGCACAGACAGTGCTCTCATCATCAGCAGTAACGTTCACATTAAGTGCACAATGTGATGAAGGTGATGATCTTCTCCTCGATGGTACAAGCAGCTGAAAAACAAAATAAACCAGAGAAGGTAATGTTTGTAAAGCAGCATTATACTTCATGCAGCAGTGTTCGTTACAGAATACTCAAATTCATTACATCGGAATAGTTCTATAATAAAAACCTGTTAAATGTGAAACAATGAATGTAAATGATGTAAATCTTACCTGAGTCTGGGGTTCAGATGTTTCCTCACTCATGATTGAGAATTTCTTTATCACTGTAAATTGAGAGAGAGATTGTTGTAATGAAACACATTACATACTCGTACAGTCTCAGTTATAACAGTCTGAATAATAACAGTATGGCTTCCTGACTAATTCCTGACTAATTCCATGATGATGCTTGATAACTGAAGCAATGCATCATGATATCAGTTCATTCTTTTTAAATAACCCTGTATTATTCCCTGTTCAGTAATGAACCCTAACCCTCATTCTTACCGAAGGAGTTGATGGTCAGTGTTCCTGTACTGTTGTAGATTACTGGAGATAAAACACTGCTTCCATCCACAGCACAAACATCAACACACTGATCAGATTAAAACAAAACATTCATTAGCATTTACACTGAAACTTCATTTATCCAGGTCTGTTCTCCATTCCGTATCAGACTTACCCGAGCCTGAGGTTCAGCGATTTCTTCATTCAGGTTCTTGATTTTCATCACCACTGTAAATGAAGTTTGTCCATATTATTTCAGCTATAACAATATGAATAATGCAACAATATGAATATGCACTGTTTGCACCAGGTTGCACTCGATGCACTTTATGTAGCTTTGTGTTGTGTTGTAGCTTTATGTTGTTGTTTAGTGTAGCACCAGGGTTCTGGAGGAACGTTGTCTCGTTTTTACTGTGTACTGTGTACCACTGTGTATAGTAGAAATGACAATAAAAGCCTCTTGACTTGACTTGACTCTTGACTTGAATAAGGCACAGTTCAGTGAACATGCATCTCTACATGAGGTAATTACACACCTGGTGTGTAAAATAGTATGAACATTTAATTGGGGGAAAATACCTGCAGATATTTTACAGAAAACGTTTTAGGTGAGTAATATAGTGGACATATACTGATATACTGTCATGTAGCAGTATAATCAGTGTGGAAGTGCTCAATAGTTAAGACACTGGCTTTCTGATCAGAAGGTTGTGAGTTCCAATCCCAGCGACACCGAGCAGCCACTTTCTGGGGATGTAAACAAAACATTTGACTGTTGTTTGTATAAATGAGATCATTGTAAGTTGCTCTGGATAACGGTGTCTGATAAATGGCAAGTTACAAATACAGAATTTTTTTATGGATTTTTTTTTTCCAGTTTGCTTAAAAAAGAATAAGATTTAATTACATGTTAATATGAATTCATTTTAATTTTGCAGTGGATTAAACATCATACAGGTTTACCTTTCTGTGAGCTGGTCACATTATTTTTTAAATGTTCTTAACCTCTGCATCTTTTACTTAATATATTTATGTGGATTGTGCAGAAATGTGTACTATTCATCACGCTAACAAAGTTTTTTCTCTTGTGGCTACTTACAATAAAAACACTTAAAATACACAAACGCATGCACCCATCACAAACCCAACAACTGAATTTTATACATAACATTATTTTAAATAAATAAGTAACAAAAGCATCACACGCTATTCAATGAATTGATGAATGTATAGAAACAAGTATACCATAGGCAATTAGGAAACTATTACTAGTAGAAATGATATAAATATTACCATATCTATATTATAAAACACACACATGGTTCATTAATTCTAAATTTCAAAATGGTTACATTTTATAGTAAATTCAAATTCACAAGATTTGTTCATTTCAAAAGAGCAAAACCATTTTCAATTCAACATAAAAACAAATGATTTAAATAGGTTTAGATTAAAATTCTCTCATTACTTTGCTGACTGTCACTATAAATGTGTTGGATGCTTTTTCACAACCCAAGAAAATCTTTGTAGCTCATTAGAGCTGAATAAGGAGCATAATGAATCTCTGGTGTAGTGATCTTGAGATGAGCAGGGTTACATGTGCAAGATTTAACACATCATAAACTTTCACTTACTCTGATTGTGCGTGTGAATGTTAATAATCAGTGTTCCTTCGACGTTGCTGAACACTGGAGCAAAAACGCAGCTTCTGTTGCCGGCTGAAATATTTATCTTCAGACTAGAAGAATAGAACGGTTCAGCAATCATCTGAAAAAGGAAAACAAACACACACAAATCACACTGAGATTAATTTCTCACAGTGACATTACAAGTTGTGGAATCCATATTAGTTTATTTAAAATTTCTATAAGGAAGTACTATTGTACTATACCGTGATAATCTGAAAGCTGAAATCAGATTGCTGTCTTGTGACTCTGCTGTCTTCCTGCCATTTAGTCGACCTTCACTGACGTAGTGAAGAAACCATGTTCCGCGTTCACGTTTCGACAGCAGGTGAAGGATGCATTTTTTGGTTGAGAAAATAAACAACCAAAATGGAATAAAAATCCATATAAATGAAATTGACCGGTTGTTCGTTTTTAATCTTTTAAATTGTTTTTCTCTCTGTGTATTGTTAATGTATCTCTCTAAAGGAAAGTGGCACGATGAGATTAACTTAAAGTTGAAGCTGGGGATGTTTTTGATTGGACCGAGCCCCCGGGTGCAGCAGAAGGGGGTGTGTACATATGCATGTGTGTAGAGATGTGTATGGCAAGCCTGTTTACTGCACTGAGAAATAGTAATGAAGCACTTCGATTATACCACTACTACTACTACTACTATTACTACTACTAATAATAATAATAATAACAATAATAATAATAATAATAATAATAATTTCGTTGTGCTGTATTTGATTTAGCCACAGATGTGCTAAATCCAGATGCTTCAGGTGTTGCGCGGGTCCCGAAGTGCCTCCTTCAGGATATTAAATAACTAAGCTCTTTTGTTTCTGCGATCTGGACCTCCAGTGGTGATTCCGTGAGAATCTGAACACTGAAATACATTTTTTAAAATAATTTTATTATTATTATTATTATTATTATTATTATTATTGTTATTGTTGTTGTTATTATTATTGTTATTGTTATTGTTGTTGTTGTTGTTGGTGGTGGTCTTTTGAACCTATCTGAATCTCGCACATCATGAGTAATCGCTTGTTGTTTCTGTCTATTGAAACTTTAACAATAAAAATGTCACAAAAAAATGGATGTGGCTTTTAACCACAATGTAAAAGACTGTACAAATTATAATTCCTTATTTACTTACTCATAATCACACACTCCAGTGCTCATGTTATTTCTCACGCTCCAGTGTTCTGTAGTGTTTAAAGACTATAATCACACTCTTGATTTCACTCATGTGGATGGATTCCCCTGTTGAGTGCGGTTCCTCTCAAGGTTTCTTCATCCTTAAAACAAGGAAGTTTTTTTCCTTCACCATGGTGCTCATCAAAGATAAACACATAATTCACCTTTACTGTTAAATTCTGTAAAGCTGCTTTGAGACAATGTCTGTTGTGAAAAGCGCAATAGACTTTTTGCAGTTTTGAAGTTCGGAGAAGTTTCCTGGATTTTTTTCAACATCGTCTAGAAGGAGACGACGAAGGAACACATTTTATTAGCTGCCGAAATATTATTCAGATCACAGGAGAAGAACAGTGAAAAGGGCTTCTCCAACTGAGCCACTACCTAACCAAAAAAACACACTTACACATAAATCTCATTAAGATGAGTTCCATTTGTTTCCTGAACAGTTGAGTCTCTAACAGTCTTTAAAAACAACAACATCTAAACAGCTTCTTCTTTCTCTTCTTACTTTTGTTCTCCTTAAAAATAGAAATGTGAAAAAACTTGCTTTCTAAATATTTTACTTCTAAAAGAAGGTTTTATTGATATGGAGGATCTGCCGGGGTTCAGAGGGGGAGATTTTGCTGTGAAGCGAGTAAACAGGTTTTGTTTTGGGAAGTGTTCATGCGGTAGACCAAATTCAAATTCATGTGCTAAAGACAGTGGCAGTGAGTAAAAGGCAGGAGGTGGAGCTGGAGGTAGCAGAGCTGAAGATGTTGAGATGTTCGTTGGGAGTGATGAGGATGGACAAGATTAGAAATGAGTTTATTAGAGGGACAGCGCATGTAGGACGTTTTGGAGACAAGGTGAGGGAGGTGAGATCGAGATGGTTTGGACATGTGCAGAGGAGGGACATGGGGTATATCAGTAGGAGAATGCTGAGGATGGAGACACCAGGAAGGAGGAAAAGAGGAAGACCAAGGAGGAGGTTTATGGATGTGGTGAGGGAAGACATGCAGGTAGTTGGTGTGAAAGAGGCAGATGTAGAGGACAGGGGGGGATGGAGACGGATGATCCACTGTGGCGCCTCCTAATGGGAGCAGCCGGAAGAAAAAGAAGAAGATGTCAAACTCAAATTCACAGTGGGCCAAAATTAACGAAGGGGACGAATTCGCGGGCCAAACTCAATATTTATTGAAAAATTGACTGCAATTGTGCATGTTTCCATTCTCTCCAGATGTTTAATGTTTTTTTATATGGAAACAAACTTTAGTTTTGCGTAAACATTGAATCTGGAACAAAGTTTTATAAAAATTTAAATTATAAACACATGAGAAATTAAATTTGAAATAAAACACACATCAGTTGTGTTCGCTTCTTATTATCTCTCTCTCTATCTCTCTCTCTCTCTCTCTCTCTCTCTCTCTCTCTCAAACAACACAACCAAAAATAATAATAATTTCCTTCAATTAAAAAAAAACAATCTTTCAACTATTAACAGTTCATGGCTTGGAGTAGAAAAAGTGCATAAAGACATCATTCATTCAAGCTCAGTTTTACACTCTGATCTACTCTGATTGGTTCAAAGGTTCTGGAGGTTAATTGGTGCGCTTTCCAAGTCAACCACAAAAGTTGAAGTGCAAAATATCTGCAATTTGGACCCCCCTCAGCGCTCATTTTATCAGGGGTTTTTGCCGATTTCTAAACCAAGAACTGCAGCTTTATGCACTTTTTCTGCTATAAGGCATCTACTGTTAATGGTTGAAAGACTGCTTATATAATTGAAGGAAATTATTATTATTTTCGGTTGTTTTGTTGTTGGCCTGTGAAAAAAGATTTCAATTATAAAAATTTTTCAAATTTAATTTCGCATGTGTTTATAATATTAAACTTTGCTTGTTTCAGATTCATTGTTTACGCAAAACTAAAGTTTGTTTCCATATGAAAAGGTTCAACATTACACATCTGGAGAGACGGAAAACATGCACAATTGCAGTCAATGTTTCAATAAATATTGAGTTTGGCTCGCGACTTCGTCCCAGTTTTTAATTTTGGCCCGCTGTGAATTTATATCATCGTATCAGCAGTACAGTAGTGGACAGTATGTAAAAACAATGCTTTGGTCATAACAGGTGGGTGGGCCCAGGCCCTCTGTAGATATGCTTTTATTTTTCCAAAATAAACAAAAAGAATGTGTATGTCCTCCTCAAAAATCACATCACAAATCATCTTCAATTCAAAATCACGAAATATTCATGGCAGAAATACTGAGGAAAACACCCTGAGAAATCACGAGGAAGAAATGTTGAGAGGAACCAGGCACATCTGGATGAATATCAAGAGTCATTACATCTGTATATTACAGGTTTAACTTCAAGTCTGTATCATAAAGCTGAGGCAGATGACGGCTGATCGTATCCCAGGAACACTGATCACGAGGTGTGAATTCAGGCTGAACAGGAGACCGGTCCATCACAGTGTACGTGGTTCTGAGGTGCTGTCAGATGAAGCGTCCTGAAATGAACAGATTAATATTAGTGAGCGAGTTCGAATTCAAATCCATTCTTTCTAAATCTCATCATCTCACCTGAGCCTGAACCTGAGCTTCAGTTGGTCACTGATGTTTGTGAAGTTGTTTGTGTATCACTGTAAATAAAGAGATGAATATTTTACGCTCCACATGTCACATGGATCTGTGGTGGTTTTGATACGTCCCAGTGTCTAATTCTTCCCAGTGGACTGTATAAAGGAAAGCCAGGCAGCGGTGCACCACGTTCCAATCATTCCATATAAAATCCACCTGATCGATCTGCGAGACCCACAACTGCTCCGTCACTTTGGGGGAATAAAAAGAGCTTAGAAATGAGTGTTCCAGTGAGATTTAGGTTCTCGTGAGTCTTTTAAATCTGTGTGTAAGACGGGAAGCAGTAACTCAGTGGTGAATGGAGGAGACTTCTGATTGGAAGGTCGTTAGTTTAAATCTTTAAAACTGCCACTGCTGGGCCCTTGAGCAAGGCCCTCAATCTTCACCTGAAACATCACATCTAAATCTCTACGAACCTGAAGTAGTTGATGGTCACCGTTCCTGTGCACTCGTAAAAGACAGGAGCACAGACACTGCTTTCATCAGCAGCAGTGATGTTCACATTTAGTGCAGAAGGTGATGAACTTCTCCTCAATGGTACAAGCAGCTAAAAAAAACCAGAAAACACACACACACACACACACACACACACACACACACACACACACAAATCCCAGAAAGATACATTTTTACTTATTTATTTATTAAAAATGTTATATATATGTGTGTATATATAAGAAATCAATCATAATAAAGTCTGTATAAATTTTACTTGAGTCTGGAGTTGAGATGTTTCCTCACTCGGGTTCATGAATTTCTTTATCACTGTAAATGAAGAGAAGGGTTGTGTATGTCACTTGCGTGTCCAATTATAAATATATAATGATCTTATGAGAGGTCTGTTGCTAAAGGACATCACAGATTTATTATTATTATGTTCAGTAATGAACCCTAACCCTCATTCTTACCGAAGCAGTTGATGGTCAGTGTTCCTGTACTGTTGTGAATGATGGGAGATAAAACACTGCTTCCATCCACAGCAGAAACATCAACACACTGATCAGATTAAAACAAAACATTCATCAGCATTTACACTGAAACTTCATTTATCCAGGTCTGTTCTCCATTCCGTATCAGACTTACCCGAGCCTGAGGTTCAGCGATTTCTTCATTCAGGTTCTCCACTCTCAGGTTCTCTTTTCTCACCACTGTAAATAAAAGGGAGGAATATTTTTATCATTTTCTTTGAACAAAATAAAAAAAAACACATTAGTGATCACAGTGGTGGAGATGAGGTGGAGATGAGCACAGTGGTGGAGATGAATGAGCACAGTGGTGGAGATGAGGTGGAGATGAGCACAGTGGTGGAGATGAGGTGGAGATGAGCACAGTGGTGGAGATGAGGTGGAGATGAGCACAGTAGTGAAGATGAGGTGGAGATGAGCACAGTAGTGAAGATGAGGTGGAGATGAGCACAGT
>JAAIIK010019040.1:31227-46589 GCA_014706435.1 Silurus glanis | reverse complement strand
AACACAACTTGACAATTCAGAAAACAAATTAACAAATAAAAAAAACAAACAACTTCACAAACACAATGACAATTTAGACAAACCATTAAATGTAAGTATAGTTTTGGATATGGAAAACTCGGCACGTGTTTGTAAAAGTAAAAAAAAAAACATTTAAAGTTGCACTATTGGAAAAAACTGTTTTGAAGTAAACACAGAATTTCACACATGTACAAGAAACAAAGTTGACAATGAATGACAGATGTCTTGTCCAATAAATGGTAAGTATTCCGTTCGCAAGCTCTACCTACCCTTTCCGGTTTGTCAGAATTGTAATTTTTTTATTTTGTTTTCAAAATTAATTCTGATTTCAGATTAGTTATTTTGTTTTCGGATTTGTTTAATTTTTCATTTGTTTTGCACTTCTAGACCACCGTACTGATGGGATCAATGCTGTCAATCTAAATGAAAAATATTATGGTCTAAAAATGAAACCATCCTCTAGCCATGTGTGTATGTCAGTGCGGTGTGGAAAAATAGATCTTCAAAGCCAGGTAAATCTTGTACAATTTTTTATGGGGATAACATTTGACTTCAGAAACTCACACAGCCGAGTACGTGACTGCTCAGTTCTCAGGAAACGTAGGTTGCTTGAAAAAAGTTTTTTTTTGCTGGTTTTCCTGAACAGCACCTTGACGAAAAGGAGTATAATCTCTTTCCTTTTAGTTACGATACAATGTCATGATTTTGTCTGGATGAAGAATGTAGGCTCTGAATTATGTGCAACGGTTGGCCTAGAACACAAGCTTTGTAAACATCTCCATCACTGCTTCTTTTTAGCTTATAATCAACCAGAAAGATACTGAAAAAATGAGCTGTAATGCAAATCATGAATGAAGTTGTATCGAAAGTGAGATTCAAACCTCAAAACTCAACTCATGAATTCTTTTTCTTAACAGCTTCACGCATTAGATATCACATTCCCCTTTTCCAGCCTTGAGCGGGTGTTAAGGCGGTCCGTAGGTTCTGTTGTTTCCGTACCTCTTTTGGCCCCTTCGTCCATTCAAAGGCAGTAGTGTGGAATTAAGGCAAGTGGTCCTAAAAGTTTTGTCCCCAGAACACCGGAACGTTGCCACACTAATATGAATACATTTTCAAAGTTTTGTCTTTGGGATTAGAACGGTTTTTTTTTTTTTGCATCGTTCAGTTTTCCTTCCTAACTTCCTTCCAATTTTGTCATCCTACCCATAAACTAGCTCTTAATAATCAAACAACTGCTACCCACCGGCAATTGTAAAGGCCAGCATGTACCCCAGAGGGCATCTGAACACATTAAGGAAAAAAACACTATACCCCCTCTTCTACATAAATGAGTTCACAGAGACCCTCGATTAGCCAGTGGTACTCTGATTGTTAGCTGAAAGAAAGTATGCCGTCCCTAGCACCCAGACAGCATGGCCAGATTGGATCCACCAGGCTCCTGGCATTGTTGAGATTCAAACTTAAGATGCCCCCTGATGATAGGCTGAATGCTGCCAAAAAAATGCCTGCAGATTCTACCTGAGCCTGGAAGATTAGCCCAAATTCCAAATCGTTTTTACATGGACCTGCTATTCTCTTCTTCTGTCAATCATCCTACTGTCAATACTAATGCCATTCATTATGATACCAATATAAGGATTTGGCTATCAGACAATTTCTGTCCTGTGCGTCATAAAATTTACCAGTAGAGTGGAAAATACACCATATGGCCCAATAGATGTGCAACGCTGACATCCATATGTACTTCTCCAAGTTTCGCTGTATCATTATATTTGCATTTTACAGCAATTGGCAGACAACCTTATCCAGAGTCACTTATGATTATCTCATTCATACAAGTGAGTAGCTATAGGGTTAAGGGCCTTGCTCAAAGGCCCAGGAGTAGCAGCTTGGTGTTTCTAGAATTTGAACTCACAACCTTCGGATCCAAAGTTCAATGCCTCAACCACTAAGCTACCACCTCCCTACATGGTGTTAAAGTTGGAGTGTAACAACTTGAGTGTCCTGCACAGATCACTGACCACCTCAACCCCTTTGAGATGAACTGAAACTGGAGCCTCCTTGACTTCCTCTGAATAAACCCATATCCAAACAACAGCCCTGCTCCAAAATCTGGTGGAAATTGTTTTTGCAGATGGGTGGAGTTCATTATGATATAAATTTGGAAGGGTATCTTAAATAAACAAAACATTTTTCAGTGGTATAGTGCATGACATATCTGATCTAACCAGGACTGGCCCTTATGTAGGTGTTTAGAAACAGATTGGTTGAAAATGGAACATCAGAAGTCCAAAACAGCATTTCAAATGGATCCATGTTAGCATGTCCAAGGCCTGGGTGCTCAGTACCTCATTAACCGAACTCTCAGCTGTCCGTTTTGCTTGCCCTGCTGTAGATTTCCTGAAAAGGGTCGAGCCAAAATCCAACCCAGTGGAAAAGACTCTCCTCTATCCGCACTCATTCCCTTAACCAGCTACTTTGAAGGGATCACCACCAATGGCGTTCCCCTCCTGGGTCGCCACATGAGCACCTGGGCATCATTGGCATTGGGTTTGCCCATGGCATTCTGTGGAATAGGCTCCATTTGGGTCAGGATTTTTGGCTGATCCTGGTGCAGCGGCCCAACCAGCCTGGCCCTGGAGCCCAGAGGCATCATGGGATCAATGGTGATGTCCACTTTCATTCTCCACTTGATGGTCTGCAGCAGGATCTTCTCACACGTGCCGACATTGAGAGCCACCAGCCACGTGGTGAAGCTCTGGTCACGGTTGATGTGCGTAAGCATCGGCGTGTTGTTCTCACTCACTGGGACCGCCCACGTCACACTCGGGTAGAAGTTGTCGTTCATACCAACGATGAGGCGTGAAGGTTTGGACGTCGGGCCTGAGATGGTCACTGTCTCGGTGGTGTTGCCGTACCATGGGTAGCTCACGCCGTCCGAGTCACTGATCGCGCTCACCATGCCGTCCCTCAACTCCGGGAGCTCCCAGCTCGACCTAAAAGAAAACAGAAGTTCAGAGTGGACCCGGGATACTACACAAGGCTCATGATAATAACCCAATTTTGGGCTTGGGATCAATATTGTTTTGATCAAAAAAGGTTTTGGAGTGGAACATTTGTATAATCTTCTCATGACTAGTGTAATTAGCTAACCACTAAACTACCACTGCAATTCTGTCAATCAGTTAAAAAACTAAAACAAAAGTGCTAGGTAGCTAAAATATAAAAAATATATATATATTGATAAAAGATAGCTAAAAACTTGTCTGAGATGAATGTGAAAACTTTGTCTTTGTCAACTTGACAGTAGGCACACCTCAGTTTCTTATTTACTTGATTGTACTGTAGTTATGAACGAATCGTTAGCTAGCTTTAATGCTAACCATTAGTGATTATTTTAAGTATTAAAGTATTAACTTCCTAACCCAGCCATTAGGGTTGCATAAGCCAGTGCACTTTTAGTGCCATTCCCAAGCCTGGATAAATGTGGAGGATTGTGTTATGAAGGGCATCCAGCATAAAACATGTGCCAAATCAAACATGCGGATCACAAACCTGAATTTCATACCGGATTGGTCGAGGCCCGGGTTACCAACGACCACCACAGGTATTGTTAGCCAACAGGGTACCGGTGGAAATTTGGCTACGGTTGGGCTACTGTGGAAGACGTCTACAGAGACAGCAGGGAAAGGAGAAGTGTAGGAGAGTGGAGGTTAGGATGGGCACTTTAAATGTTGATACTATGACTGGTAAAGGGAGAGAGGTAGCTGATAAGATGGAGAGGAGAAAGGTAGATATGGTATGTGTTTAGGAGACCAAATGGAATGGGAGTAAGGCCAGGAACATTGGAGGTGTTTAAACTGGTCTATCATGGTGTGCATGGAAAGAGAAATGGTGTAGGGGTGATTCTGAAGGAAGAGTACAGTAAGAGTGTAGTGTAGGTGAAGAGAGTTTCTGATAGGGTGTTAAACGTGTAGCTGGAAGTTGAAGGCGTGATGATAAATGTCATCAGTGCCTATGCTCCACAAGTGGGTTGTGAGATGGAGGAGAAGGACAAATTCTGGAGTGAATTAGATGAAGTGGTAGATGTGTACCTAGGAATGAAAGATTGGAGATTGGGGCAGACTTTAATGGGCATGTAGGTGAAGGGAACAGAGGTGATGAGGAGGTGATGGGTAGGTATGGCCTTAAGGAGAGGAAAGTGGAAGGGCAGATGGTGGTAGAATTTGCTAAAAGGATGGATATGGCAGTGGTGAACACTTATTTTACAAAAGAAGGAGGAGCATAGGGTGACATATAAGAGTGGAGGAAGGTGCACACAGGTGGACAATGATTTATGCAGGTGATGCAACCTGAAGGAGACTGACGATTGTACTGTGTTGGCAGGGGACAGTGTAGTTAGAAAGCATTGGATGGTGGTCTGTAGGCTGGCTTTGGAGGTGAAGAAGAAGAGGAGGAGAGTAAGGACTGAAAGAAGAATAAGTTGGTGGAAACTGAAGGAGGAAGACTGTAGTGTGAGATTCAGGGAAGAGGTCAGACAGAGGCTCAGTGGTGGTGAAGAGATGCTGGATGATTGGGCAACTACTGCAGAAGTGATAAGGGAGACAGCTAAAAAGGTACTTGGTGTGACATCTAGAAATAGAAAGGAAGACAAAGAGATGTGATGGAAAGTGCAGGAGAGCATAAGGAGAAAGAGGTTGGAGAAACAGAATTGGGATTGACAGAGTGATAAAAAAAGGCAGGAGTACCAGGAGATGCAGCAGCAGGATGTGGCGAAAGCCATGGAAAAGGCATATGAGGAGCTGTATGAGAAGTTGGACAATAAGGAATGAGCGATTGTAGCGATAGGCGAGGCAGAGGGACCGAGCTGGGAAGTATGTGCTGCAAGTTAGAGCAATAAAGGATGGAGATGGAAGTGTGTTGAGAAGATGGAGGGAGTATTTTGAGCAGCTGATGAATGAGGAAAATGAGAGAGAGAGAAGGTTGGATGGTGTGGAGATGGTAAAGCAGGATCTGAATAGGATTAGTAAGAAGGAAGTGAGAGCAGCTATTAAGTATAGATGGCATACCAAAGAAGAAATGTGGAGATGTTTAGGAGAGATGGCAGTGGAGTTTTTAACTAGATTGTTCAACAAGGTTTTGGAAGGTGAGAAGATGCCTGAGGAATGGAGAAGGAGTGTGCTGGTACCGATCTTTAAGCATAAGGGAGATGTGCAGACCTGCAGTAACTACAGGGGAATTAAGTTGATCAGTCACACCATGAAGTTATGGGAAAGAGTAGTGGAAGCCAGGCTGAGAGAAGAGGTGAACATCTGTGAGCAACAGTATGGTTTGATGACGAGGAAGAGCACCACAGACGCAATATTTGCTGTGAGAATGTTGATAGAGAAGTATAGAAGGACAGATGGAGTTGCATTGTGTGTTTGTTTATTTAGAGAAAGCGGAGGAGGTCTGGTGTGGCAGAAAAGTATGTGAGGGTGGTGCAGGACATGTAAGAGGACAGTGTGACAGCAGTGAAGTGTGCAGTAGGAACGACAGACTGGTTCAAGGTGGAGGTTGGACTGCATCAAGGATCAGATCTGAGCCTTTTTCTGTGTGCAGTGGTGATGAACAGGATGACGGATGAGGACAGACAGGAGTCTCCATGGACTATGATGTTTGCGGTGATATTGTTATTTGTAGTGAGAGTAGGGAGCAGGTTGAAAAGAGTCTGGACAGCTGGAGGTACGTGCTGGATAGAAGGGGAATGAAAGTCAGTAGGAGTAAGACAGAAAACATGTGTGTGAATGAGAGGGAGGGCAGTGGAGTGGTGCGGTTGCAGGGAGAAGAGGTGGAGAAGGTGGAGGAGTTCAGGTACCTGGGGTCAACAGTGCAAAGTAATGGAGAGTGTGTTAGAGAAGTGAAGAAAAGAGTGCAGGCAGGGTGGAGTGGGTGGAGAAGAGTGATAGCAGGAGTGATTTGTGATAGAAGAGTATCTGTGAGAGTGAAAGGGAAAGTTTATAGGACTGTGGTGAGACCTGAGATGTTGTATGGATTAGAGACAGTGGTATTGAGTAGAAGACAGGAGGTGGAGCTGGTGGTAGCAGAGCTGAAGATGTTGAGGTTTTTGTTGGGAGTGGCGACGATGGACAGGATTAGAAATGAGTTTATTAGAGGGACCGTGCATGTAGGACATTTTGGAGACAAGGTGAAGGAGGTGAGATTGAGATGGTTTGGACATGTGCAGAGGAGGGACATGGGGTATATCGGTAGGCGAATGCTGAGGATGGAGCCACCAGGAAGGAGGAAAAGAGGAAGACCAAAGAGGAGGTTTATGTAGTAGTAATAATGTGACATGCAGGTAGTTGGGGTAAAAGAGGCAGATGTAGAGGACATGGGGGTATGGAGACGGATGAGCCGCTGTGGCGCCCCCTAATGGGAGCAGCCGAAAGAAGAAGAAGAGTTTTAACTTCCTGTTCTACAATAGAACTGAAAGCAGGTGGTGTAATTGATCTTATGCAAGTTATTCAGAGTTTCTACTTCTTTGAGTGTCGAGTTGGAAATGGTGGTGAAAATTATGGTTTCCTTACCCATATGGCATTAAAATTGAGGAATTGTTTGCAAAATCTAACAAGCATTGGCTTTGTATTAAACTATCTAGCAAGAATTAGAATGCAGGGTTGCCCATGGCGCATGTTAGCTAAATAGAAATAGTTAGCTAATTAGTAGCACAATATAATTTTAGTTGTCATGTACACTTAGTTAGTGACTCGTACTATAGAAAGGTTGCCATTTGTGATTCAACTAAAAAGCTAGCTTGTTTGGTTGTAAACTTAGCAGTAAGATAACCATAAAAGCACTGAGTAGATGTTGGTGAAATGGCTGAACATTGCACAGCTTAGCATTATGAACCTGGGGCTTCCTGAAGTCTCGTTTTGCTAACATAGGTTGATTATCGAAGGCTATGCATTTATCAGATGTCATCCTAACTTTTGGTTTATAAATCAGATTTATAGCATAACCTGTCAAATCTTTATTAGCGTTCATTCAGTTAGTGTTGTTAGCGATGTTATCGTCTTTGGCGACATGCTTTAATGTGCAGTCACTGATGTGTCAGGACCTCATGAGTAATTCATCGCAGTAGAGTAATTAGTTAGTAATGAGTGTGTATGTGTGTGCTCTGGGCCAGCTGTGTGTGTGTGTGTGTGTGTGTGTGTGTGTGTGTGTGTGTGTTGGTTGAAAGATTCAGAAGATTCGGTCTCAGAACACGTTTTTTTTTTTTTTTTTTTTTTACGCAGGAAGTGTCACTTGGCGCAAAATTCTGGCATCTTGTCATCAAATCTGTTCCATCTGTCACCCACACAACCTCCCCAGGATTTCACTCCCCCCCACACATACACACACATGCATGTAGAAACACACGTCCCTGAGACACACGCACCTCCACATGAACAGACCCTGTGTGGAGAAACCCAATTGGGCAGTCAGGGTTGTAGGAATGTGTGATTTCTCTACCTCGTGTTCTCTCGCTTTCTGTCTTTACTTGTTTATGTTTTTGACCCGCTTGCGTGCGAGTCGAAGAATCCCGTCCTTCCTGTTATATATCCCTTCTGAAGATGTGAACATTTTTGAATGAACAACCTGCTGAGATTTATATTAAGATGTTAACTAGCTAGTAGCTTTTCCTTTAAGCTAACGTGCTCTCCCATGACTAACAGATCGTTACTGTATTGCTAGCTCACATACTTAATAGAAAAAAACTGTAAAGCTAGTCAGTTAAATTTGGTCACCCATTTTCCTGTAGATTGAGTGCTGGGTTATTGGAAAGGAGTCAACAACAAGCTTCAGTGTTGAATTATTTTCACGCAAAATGATTCTTCTAAAACGTAGCAGTACATCCTGAAACTTCTTATTTCTCTTACTCTATGGCAATGTACTAATAATCATCCATTATTAATAAAACTCGTTGTTATTTTTATCCATTTACGGGTGCATTTCGTTTATCATGAAAAAAAGGTTGCCTCCTGTTTGCTGGTACGTTATAGCAGCTACAAACGGTCATTGTTTCATCTTTTGTACTTTTTTTCTCTCTCTCGAAGTTTATATGATAAAAGTAGCGGTCCCAGTTTGGTAGCTTACAGTTTGAAAATTTGAACTTGTGATCAGAAGGTTGTGAGTTTGACAGTGTCGGGCGGTCAGAGCCAGCAAAGCCTTCTCTGCTGGCCTAAACACTATCAGAAGCACTGACTTACATTTACAACTCAAATTCAACATTTACAACTCAAATTGTATTAATTTATTCCCAACAGTTTATTCTCTTCATTTTGTAGCGTTTCTCTTGGCTGTGGATGTTAGATTTTTTTGTCCAATTATATTTCAGCCTCTATTTGCTGCCATGTCAATCTAATCTGCCCAGGGCCTTCAAAGTCTGTACTGCTGGCCTTTTTACCTTAGTCTCTATTAGCAGTGAGTCTGTTTCTTTAGCCAATCAGATTTCAAATTCTCCTCGCAGGGCCAGGTAGCTGGCTGAGAATAGCGTCGGCATTTTTCCGTCCTTTGATTGGTCAGAGGGAAACTGTTACAGCCAAGTTCGACTGGCAAAAAACGTCTGAGTTAGACTTTTTTTACGTCTACGGAGAAAGAGAAATTGATTTGGTCTCAGACACACTTAAAAACCCTTTTTTAAGAAAAGCTAGACATCGTGAGGAGGTCGCCAAACCATTAGCTAGCTAGCTAGTCTCAGCCCAGGAAAGGGTTTGTTCACCACTTCCAGACCACTCTCTCTCTCTCTGTAATGCCACGTGTTGTTATATTGCGTTTTTGTATTGTATTGATGGTTTCTATAATTACGATGTGATAGTGGTGGTATTACGAGGTGAATTAAGTTGGTTAAGTCCCCACTGAAGGCCCAGGTACCAAATGCACGGCCCGCCACTGGAGTTTGATTCCAGCATGACCCTCAGCTGGGCCCTTGAGCAAGGCCCCTGATCCTCAACCGCTCAGTTGTATCATAAGATAAATGTAATTCGCTCTGGAAAAAGCTGCCAAATGGCGCAAATGTAACTGTTCATGTTACTTAGGATATGAATAGATCCTGCTTTCCATGATTTCCATCGCACACCGAAACACGTGAAAATGTGCGTAAAAACATATACATGTTGCTAAAAAACTGACTCTAATGAGGATGTTAAACTTTGCTCAGCTGCATTTCTGACACTGGAGACTCCTTCCATAGCTGCGGGATGTTTCAAGAACAACCTCGTCACGTTGGTGATTACGCAGGTTTTTAATCTGAGTATGTGGACAATCATTAAACGTATTGAACAAATACTCGTTAATATTAAAAAATCAAGAATTCACTGTGGATAGTCATAGACTGCAATATGTAGCATCATGTATATGTATTATTTATAGCCATAAAATAGATTTATATAATTGAGAGTGGATGGAGATGAAATTTTGGCTCACTTTTCACCAATCTTGAGCTCATCAAGAGTTCTGCAGCATTTCATCACCTGGTGTACACGTTTCATCACCAGGTCACACGGTAACGCTCGGTGAACTCGACTTACATGCCCATGTCTCCATAGGTGTTGTAGAACTCCATCTGAGTGCAAGCCTGGATCCATCCAACTACCCAGGTCTCATGGCGAGGGATGGGCGGCATGATCACGCGGGCCGAGGCCTTGAAGTACGGCGTCCTGTAGCGCAACACTATGGGCGAGTTCTCCTCGATCACCGTCGGACACTGGTCGATGGTAGCCAACATGTCACACACGGTGATGTTCTCACGCTTGACACGCGACTTGCAGCTGAAGCTCTGGACGCAGCCCATGATAGAGAGGCGCGCTCTGAGCTCAACTGGTGAATTCGCATCAGTGTGACCGGTTGGTTACGGTTGGAACGTTAACAAACGCTCGGTTCCTCCTCAAACACAGAATTTCACTGGGAAAGAGGGTTTCATCACGGAACATCTCCAGCGCTTGGAAGAACTTCAACACTGATTAAAATCCTCCCAGCTCATTCGGGTGGAAACCTGCATCGGATGTTAAACAAACTCTATAGATGACCAATGCTAGTAGTAATAATGTGTTTTGTATCTTCTCCAGAACCTCCTGATTCTGTCTCCTTGTATATTTGATACCACACCACAGGATCAAGTCTATTTTCTCCAGATTTTTTTTTACAAATTCTAATAATCCAGGGTGAAAGTGATGGTTTTGTGATTTTCACCACATGTGATGGTTTTGTGATCTTCACCACATCATAACATTTTTGTCACAGATCTCTAAACGCCTCCTTTTTTGTTCTACAGGAAAGGTAAAAAGATGTCCCCACTCCCTCCTTTTTTTTTTTCTTTTTTTTCAGCCCTCTTCCTTCTTTCTAGTCCGCGTTTTCATGTCACAAACCGGAGCGAGATGCACGAGGCGCTGCCGCGGCGTTTTTCGGGCTTCAGATCTGCAGCGGAAGCCGGTTTTTATCTCTGCTGATGGCGCCGAAGCCTGGCAGGAGACCGCAGCGGAGTCACGGGGACGGTGTTGATGTCGAGCCCCGTGTGAGGATCCGGTTGCACGGCGGGTTAAAAAATAAAGAGTCCCTTACCATCATCACCATCATCATCATCATCATCATCATCATAACATCATCGTACTACTACATATGGAGCTCAGGAGCAAGTTGAAAGCCCTGCATTGCTGGGAATAAAAAAAGGTCTGGAGATGTCCACAGTGATTTCTCTCCGTGTCCTTTGAGCGTTGGAAGGTTTCCGTATTCGGAAAGTGCTTGTGCGCTGTTCGGTTCTCTGTGGTGCTGAATGCGCGAGAAGGAAAAGGAGGAGAAGGAGGAGGAGGAAGAGGAAGAAGAAGAGAGGGAGGGCCGACTCTCTCTCTCTCTCTCTCTCTCTCTCTCTCTGTGTGTGTGTGTGTGTGTGTGTGTGTGTGTGTGTTTCTCCTCATCCTGCATTCTGCAGTTAGATTGCAACTCCATATGAATGACGTCCTCTAGATTGAGGGGAAATCCATCATCAGCCTTCTACTTCCTAAACTAACATTTTTTATTTTCAGATCTCAGGATGTTTAACTGCATGATTTTGCATTCCTATATTTTTACAACCAAAAAAAAATAAATAAAAAAGTACAAAAAAATAAAAAAATCAGCATTACTTTGCACACCTTATCTAATTGCCTTCATTTTAAAGACCAGACATGCAAACAATTAATGTCCATGTTTTTTTTTTTTTCTTTCTTTCATTTTTAAATGACAGGAAGTGATACCTATGATTTTACATTCCTTTAAAACCAATGATCATGTTGATGCTTTTTTAGGAACGTAATCCAATTAATGTCACTGTTACTACCTCAAAGTTAATTCTTTTCCTATAACAGGACCTTACGCCAATACGCCACCACCCCATACCTCCATCATCCTAAAATTATTTTTCTTTTGGCTTTTTTGCTTTTGCCACTATATTTTGGATTTGTGTTTTCAATCAGCCCCAATAGCTTCAGTGAGATCAAACACTGATGTCAATCTGAGGAGGCTCCACTCCTTGTGCACCTCAGAGATGATTAATGGAGTTGAGAAGATAATGGTTCTATGTGGGACACTCAAGTTCTTCCACATAACACACACATCATATCTTCTTGGCGCTTGCTTTGTGCACGGGAGCATCATCATCATCATGCTGGAACAGGATTAGTTATTTCCAATGAAAGTGAAAGTATAAATGCTGCAGCATACAAAGATGTTTTATACAATTGTGTGCTTCCATGCCAACCACAAAGGGGTGTGGTGGGATAGTCAGGGGTGCACATACTTTTGGCTGTACAGTGCGCTTATGTATACTTTATTCAGTATATACTATTTATCCATTTTTAGTTACTTCAAATGTTGTAAAATGTCTTGTTCTCTCATCATAGATGCTTTAACAGCTATCTTCCTTCCATAAATGTAAAAAAAAAAAACAACAACATCTAACATGGTCTGAAGAGTCTCCTGTGAACGAGATGTTGCCAGAGAAACCGATGTCTATTTGAATGACTGCGTTAATGTAAAATCGACCAATCAGAATAGAGAATTCAACAGAACTGGTGTGCGATTAAATACGTTTTCGTATACAGTTAAAATATTCACCAATGTATTTATAACATACTGGAAGCAAAAATCGGTCCAGCCTCGTAAAAGTTTTAAGCTAGCTGTTCAACACTCCAATCAGGTATAACATTATGACATTATAACATTATGAGGGGTGAAGTAAATAACACTGATTATTTCTTTATCATGGCACCTGTTAGTGGGTAAGATATTTTAGGCAGCAAGTAAACATTTTGTCTTCAAATTTGACGTGTTAGAAGCAGGAAAAATGCGTAAGGATTTGAGCGAGTTTGACAAATCGTGACGTCTAGACGACTGGGTCAGAGCATCTCCATAATTGCAGCTCTTGTGGAATGTTCCTGGTCTGCAGTGGTCAGAATCTATCAAAAGTGCTCCAAGGAAGGAATAGTGGTGAACCGGCGACAGGGTCTTGGGCAGCTGAGGCTCATTGATGCACGCGGGGAACGGAGGCTGGTCCATGTTTTGATTCAACCGACGATCTCCTGTAGCTCAAAATGCTGAAGAAGTTAATGAAGTTGATGCTTGACGGGTCACGACTGTTTCAGCAGCAAAACGGGACCAACACAATATTTGGCAGGTGGTCATGATGTTATGCCTGATCCGTGTATATGCTATACAGAAACAAGATTTTTCCAGCCATATGGGACACTTGATTTTTCCAGCCATATGTGTTTTTTTCCCCCAAACTGTTACCACAAATTTGGAGGCACACAATAATCAGGCACAATGAAATGAATGTGTTGAATGTGTTGGCATGACATTTTACGTTCACTTGAACTAGGAGACCTGAACCTGGTCCAGTATAATGATGGCCCTGTGCACAAAGCAAACTCCATAAAGATATGCTGTACATGGGTTGGAGTGAAGGATCTCCTGCTATAAAGCGCTGACTCCAACCTTATTAAACACTTAGTTACCTTCTCATCTCACCTACATCAGCACCTGACTTCAGCTGATATAACTATCACCCTTACAGCTGAATGAATCTCACACAAATCTCCACAAGCACACTTCAAAATATAGTGGAACTTTTTATATTTACATTGACGCCATTTGACAGATGCTCTGGGCAAACCCAGAGAGACTTGTAATTATCTCATCTATACAACTGAGCAGTTGAGGGTTAAGGGCCTTGCTCAAGGGCCCATTAGTGGAATCTTAGTGGTGTTGGGATTTGAACTCTCAAATCTGAATCTGAGCAGAAGTCTAACATCTTAACCACTGAGCTACACCTTCCCACATGGGGACTGAAAATGGAATGGGATGTTAAAAAAATCGTTCAGATTGGTCTGAATGTCCTCTCAGTATTACGCTGACTGATACTAAATGTTTGGCAAATGTCAGAAACATACATAGACGAGGAAGTCATTTTTGATCGGTTATTTAATTTCCATTACAGCGTGTGATTTGAGCAGCTGGGAGCTCACAGCATGGCACCTGTAGAGATGTCAGAAGCAGAGCGACCACCCAGGGCTTAATTCTCTCTCCTGTTTCAGTCTCGAGCATAAGGACTCGATCTGCGCCTTAATTGATGCTTTGCCATGTAACCATGACAACTAGTGGAAACCGAGTGTCGTCATGATGATGGAACTTGTGTCAGATTTCCCTCTCCTGTGTCACCCTGGTGATGAATTTCAAGCTGCTACAAGCACATGGTGTGTGTTTATTTTTTACATTTACATTTGTGGCATTTGGCGAATGTTCTGATCCAGAACGACTTACAGAATGTTTTGAAGTCTCCGTCAATAAATAGTGAAATTAGGACCAATAAAAACGGTTTATTAGGACCAGACAAAAAAAAACCCATTAGTCTAAAACTGTTTGTTTTTTAATAGTAAAAATGATAATATAAGAAACTTTAGAAGCTGTAGGTCTTTGGACATTGTTTGAAGTATGCTAGAGCAAGTGGACGTTTGTTTCACTTGGAAATAAGTGCTAAGAGATAAAGTGGTTCTGGTCCGTTTTTGCTTTGAAGGCAAGGATCAGTGTTTCAAATCTGATATAGGCAGCTACAGGAAGTCAGTGGAGGAAATGTAGCAGGTGTAGGAGAACTAGAAAAATGTTCACAAAAAAGTCGTGCAGCTGCCTTCTGGTTAAGGGCCTTGCTCAGGGGCCCAGGAGTAGCTTCAAATTGAACTCATAACCTTCGGATCCAAAGTCCAATGCCTTAAACACTAAGCTACCACTTCCCAATAAGCCAATAATACTACAAATTGGCAATAAGCAAAGAAAGAAAGTAATTTTTTTGTGCATAATTGATGTAACCTATAAACGTTTATTTACTTTTATTCTACACTGGCACCTTACATTTTGTCACTGTTCCTATTTTCCTCTTCTTCTTCATTATTATTATTAGTAGAGAGAGACAGAGACTCCTAACCCCCTATACATGTGCAGGCTGCACTTCTGACTCTCCGCCACCAGAGGGAGAACTTTGCTACAGTTTACTTTATGTTTGTATGACGTAGTATTAGAATAGCCTTCATTTCTCACATATACATTACAGCACAGTGAAATTCTTTCTTCACATATCCCAACTTGTTCAGAAGCTGGGGTCAGAGCTCAGGGTCAGCCATGATGCAGCGCCCCTGGAGTACAGAGGGTTAAAGGCCTTGCTAAAGGGCTTGAACCCCCGACCCGTAACCCAGCACCTTAACCACTGAGCAACCACTCCCTACATTTAACCCATGTTAATGAACTCTTATCTGTAATTGTCATTTCTGTAAATTTACATAGATTTGAAGAGGAATACTGAAATATTTTCCCACATTCTCACAGTGATATTTATAGTTTCAGCACCTCTGACCACATCATGTGATTAGTGTTTGGATTTTTCTAGTAAACAAAAGTAAACACACTATTTTACAGTAACCAGAAAAACGTATTGTGCAGGTTACTGATAAAGTGAGGACACTCTGCTAAATCATTCCTCTGTAACACCCCCTGTGGAGGATCTACAGCTCACATATGCTTTTTAAGTCTTTTAAATCTCTGTGTAATGAAGTTTCACCAATTGTTCTTCGTAAAACACTTGTCCTTCATGCACAGTATATTTAACGTCTACCTAGAGAGACTTTTTTGATGAAAGGTTCCCCATAACTACCATCTCAAAAAGACATCACACATTACTTAGATTTTCTCTGCATAGTGGAGATCAGTTAACTGCATGTTCAGATTCTCAGTCAGCATGGCAGTTGGGTGATCTATCTATCTATCTATCTATCTATCTATCTATCTATCTATCTATC
>JAAIIK010019037.1:10988-28263 GCA_014706435.1 Silurus glanis | reverse complement strand
CACACACACACACACACACACACACACACACACACACACACACACACTAACCAAGAGAACTCTGGGTTCTAGATCAGGTTCCTCCAATGTGACTATTTCCATAAAGACATCACCATTGAATCTGCTGCATAAACTCTGTTTCTTTACAGTATAAACCACAGATGAACCTCATTCCATCCACCACAACCTAGTAATAAACCTCCAACCTTCAGCATTTTACCAGCTTCTGAACAGTGTGTGTGTGCATATGTGTGTGTATGTGTGTGTGTGTGTGTTCAAGTTTATTTCTGTAGTGATTTTCATAATGGACATTGTCTCAAAGCATCTCTACAGAATTTGAGAGTTAAAGTGAATGATGTGTTTATCCCTGATGGAGCCTGGGGTGTGAGGTTTAATTTACACTGGAGAGAAAAATATGATGGAATTATTTTCCTCAGAATAAATCACTTGGAGTCATTAAGCTGCTAAATATCACATCATGGACTAAAGCAGTGCTGGAGTTCACCAAACACATAACTGAACATGTAGGAGACCTGCTCTCAGAGACGTGACACACTGATCCTGGTCATGTGTTACAGTCTAACACTGCCATCAGGTGGACACACACACACACACACACACACACACACACACACACACACACACAGTGTGCAGGATAACTTTAGATAAAAGTCCTACACTGACTAGCAGTAACGTCTTCCAAGACTTGGAAGACGTTTGGTGAGATCAGTAAAACCCAGTCAATTGCTGAAGCAGAAACTCCAATGGTGTTTTTTTCAGGCTTGGTTCTTTATCTTTATCAAAGTATCAGCTGAATCACTGAGAAGCATGACACATTCTTCCACTGGAACTGCCCTGGGGGCAGCAGAAACCGGCTCCTGATGGATGGAGTGGTGGAGATCGCTTGGTACTACCCAGCTGGGAAGAAAACCGATTATTTCACAGAGTGTGTTGCCTTCTGTAATCTGTTCCTCTGATGTGGGTTTCAGCAGTTCTAGATGAACTTGTGAAGATACTGGGAGATCAGAGGGTGTTTGTTCTGTCAGTTTTGGGGATTCAGAGCTCTGGGAAATCCACCATGCTGAATGCCATGTTTGGACTGCAGTTTGCTGTCAGTGCTGGAAGGTGCACCAGAGGAGCCTTCATGCAGCTGGTCAGAGTGTCAGAGGAGATGAAGGAAGAGCTGAAGTTTGACTACTTACTAGTTGTTGACACTGAAGGTCTTCGAGGTTTAGAGCTGGCTGAGAAGACCACAATACACCATGACAATGAACTGGCTACATTTGTTGTTGTTCTTGGAAACCTGACCTTGATCAACATCTTTGGAGAGAACCCTGCTGAGATGCAGGACATCCTTCAGATTGTTGTTCAGGCTTTTCTGAGAATGAAGAACGTCAGACTGAATCCCAGCTGTTTGTTTCTCCACCAGAATGTTGGAGACATCACTGCTGGAGAGAAAAACATGGAGGGAGGAAGACGCTCACAGGAAAAACTGGATGGAATGACCAAGCTGGCATCTAAAGAAGAAGATGGTGATGCTCAGTGCTTTAGTGATATCATTGCATTTGATGTACAAGGTGATGTTAAGTACTTTGCACAGCTCTGGGAGAGAAGCCCACCCATGGCACCACCAAACCCATCATACAGTGAAAATATTGAGGAGCTAAGAAGAGATATCTTTTTAAATATTTTACTTTTTTTTATTTTAATTTTTAAAACTATACTTTCGCTGTTTAAATCCCACTTAAGCAATTTGTGGAATGCACTGCTGAATGAAAACTTTGTGTTTAGTTTTAAAAACACTTTAGAGATCGCAGTGGACAGAAAACTCGAGAATGAATATTGTAAATGGACCTGGAGCCTTCGCAGTGCCATGCTGGGAGCTGAGAACAAACTGCTGAACAGATTCAACAATAAAAAATACCCAAATATTGATGAAAAGTAAATCGTGGCAAATGTGAATGACACAAAGCTGGCTGTGGAAGGATCAATCAATAAGTTCTTCAATGAAGACAAAGATAGAGAAATTTTTATTCAATGGTGAGAAAGATTTAAAAGAAAGATTTTGGATCTTAACAAAGATCTTATTAAAGGAACTAAGAGAAAGTTAGATAAAGTTGCATGTTTGAAAATTGCAAGAGAACAGATAGATCAGCGAAGATTCTGAGGGGAAATAAGCTTTAGACACAGAGCAAAGACCTACCATTTACTTTACTACACTCAAAACAGAATTTTAAAATGTCTGGGACAAGTGGGTCACTGAGGTGATGGAAGATGTAGCTTTAATCGACAGCAATGATATTTGGAGAGATGTAACACAGAGACTGTCAGAAAGTTATGAGCTAACTCTTGTCTGTGAGAGACGGAATAACGAAGCATGCACAAGGTTTGAGTCTTTTGGAGATTATTCAGATTATATTTTTCACAACAAACAACAAGAGCCTCATCATGAAGATTTACAGTCACAGGAACATGTGGAGGAAAAAGATACAAGCCCTGGTGCACTGGTTCATGGACAAACTCCATCAGAGGAGAACAGTAGAACCTTTACTCTGACCCCTGAGGAAAACAACTCCATCCGTGCACTGATTGGAAAAAATGATCAAAGACACTGAAGAAGAAATGCAGAAGAAGCCCATTGCAGAACAGGGATACAGTCAGATCTACATCCCAGAAATTATAACTTCTGTCAAAAACCAAGAAAGAGAACACCAAACTCAGACATCTAAATACACAATGAAGAAGGACTTCACAGTGGATGTCTGTATATCTGTATATATATCTGAATAATCAGAAGCCTCATTACTTTAATATCTTCAAGAACTACACTGAATACCTTCACAAACCCAAAGAACATTTTAATAACTTTATTACCAAGGAAGTAGATAAATACCTACTCAAAGACAAGAGTCAAGAGGTTCTGAAAACGATCAAAGCTAACATAAAGTCCAAAAGAAAGCGTGTGATGGACGCGGTGAATAAATCAACAGAAGACGTCAATAAAATAAACCCAAACATTGACATGTGGCAGGAGTACTTCTCCAAGGAGCTGAAGGATGAGCTTCAGTTTAAAGAAGAATCATGTCTCGAGCAGAAAGCAGAATGTAGATGATCCTGCTGTTGGGGTTTTTCTCATTTCCAAAGCTGACTGCATTTCCCATCGCCTTTTGTCTTATCTTGTTCCTTTGCCTCTTTGTGGTTCTGTGTTTGCCCTAAAATAAAGAAATTCTGCAATGCATCTGCCTTCACCTCTGTTTCATACCAGGATGAAAGACATTGCATGGATGCAGCATATAAAGACCCCAAGGGAGAAGACCAGAAGAAACAGAGGTAGCTTGACCAGATCAGGGCAATCCTGGATCCACTCTTGTCTGGACCCCATGTTAAGCATCTTCTCAAGGCAGTTATTAGGGCGATTACTCCTGCATCTTCCTATGGGTATCTCCCTCTTCTCCTTTCCTGATTGGTCGAGGGATGTTGCTTCTGTTTCTGGCCTTGTTGAGAATGAAGCTCTCCTCTCTGGTTTCATGCTTCACAGTGGCTTTCCTTTTTTTTATTCCTATATTCCATCTGAGACGTAATGCTACTGGAGGGAGTATGTTGCACCTCCTTCTGGCTCTGTAAAGGGCAGCACACACATGGACCCATATCTAACGAGCATTATCTCTCAGACTGCATCAGCATTGTCCCCTGAATTCAGCACAGGACTGTTTCCCATCAGCCACTGAGCTCCTCTGATTCCTGTTTTTGCTGCCTCTGTGCTCATGTGGTGTCTCACCATATCCTCACATGGGTTTTCTTATCACTGCTATGCAGATGACACTCAACTTATCTTCTCTTTCCTCCACCAGATACCACAGCTTCCGCTCAGATCTCGGCATGCTTGACAGACATATCTTCATGGATGAGTGCTCACCAACTAAAACTCAACCCCAGCAAAACAGAACTGCTGGTCATCCCAGGTGATTAATCTTCAGGTCAAGATCTCCAAATAACTCTTCATGACTCTCTGCTCTCCCCTTCAGCCACTGCTCGTAACCTTGGGGTAACTATCGACAATGAACTGTCCTTCTTCCCACATGTCTCTAATGTGGCTTGTTCCTGTCAATTTCTTCTCTACAACATCCGAAGGATTCGACCATTTCTGTCCACACAGGCTGCCCAGGTGCTTGTTCAGTCTCTTGTCATTCCAAGACTCGACTACTGCAACTCTCTGCTTGCAGGTCTTCCCCTGAACACTATTCGTCCACTGCAAATGATCCAAAATGCAGCTGCATGGCTTGTGTTCAATCAGCCCAAGTTCTCCCACACCACACCACTGCTTCACTGGCTTCCAGTAGCTGCACGTATCAGATTCAAAACACTGATGCTTGCCTACAAGGCCAAAAGTGGACCAGCACCTCAGTGACCTCATCATGGGGGCACCTCAGTGACCTCATCACATCTCGCACTGCACCACGCTGTCTGAGATCCTCCAGCACTGCTCGACTGGTACCACCTTCTCTCAGAATGAGAGGTAAGTACACTTCAAGGCTCTTCTCTGTTCTGGCACCGAGGAATGAACTTCCCCTAGATGTCCGTACAGCAGAGTCCCTGACTATCTTCATGCGACGATTGAAGACCTTCATCTTCCTGAAACACTTAAATTAGCACTTTCCAAGTTTGTAGAATTCAAGGGTTATATTTATATTAAGTTTGTAATCTAGCATACCAGTGTAGATTTATTCATTACTAGAGACTCAAAGCACTTTTGTACGTCGCTCTGGATAAGGGCGTCTGCTAAATGCCGCAAATGTAAATGTAAATGTAAATGTGTCTAATTAATAGAAATGCTGAGTTTTCACACTTTTCCAAACATTTGTGTTGAACCAGTTTTTTCTACAAAGCTCTGAAAAAGTACCTGCAGGAAATGATGGAAAAGTAAAATGCACATCTTACACACGTCTTCAGGAGGAGCAGCCGAGGCTCGTTATTGCACTAATCCTGAGCTCAAAACCTAATTTCACTTTGTCACATTTCACATCTGTTCTGAAATGATTTTAGAGCTTTGGATTCTTTTTTTTTGTTTTTTTACACAATTTATTTAGGCTTTTCTCCGTATTCTTTTTGCCAATCATGAAAACATGACTGTCTTTTTGTGACTGGCAAAGCAGACATGAAATTACAGTTAGCTCAGGATCAGGATCAGGATCAGGATCAGGACCAGGACCAGGATCAGGATCAGGACCAGGATCAGGATCAGGCTCCTGGCAGAACATGATGGAGGAACGAAGGGAAATCCACAGCGTGTGGTCGAATGTTTTATGATGATTGTTTTAAAGAAACGAGGTTGAACAGAATGATGAAAAAAGCAGATCGGTGAAGGTTACAGACGACGGTATTCAGTAGCGCCATCTACAGGTGACTTCATGCCTCTTCAGTAAAGCGTTCATGAGTAAATAAATCATTCTCACCAATCTTACATTCGTTTCTAAACTAAACTAAACTAAACTAAACTAAACTAAACTAAACTGAAAAGGGAAGTGTAGTACACTATACAGTTGAATTCCATCAGGAATAGATTTAATGTTTCGCTATATTTGAAAGTAGATTCGTTTTAGAGCAGAAAAGCAGGTTATAAATCCTTTATCTGTTCACTGTGTTTCTGTAGAGAATATAAAATAAAACAGTCGTGTATAATATTTATATGGGGGGCGGTCACGTGATTTTAAGGAAGCGCTTCTCTCCAGGAAATAAAACTGTTTACTTTCGATTTTCAAGCTGAATCCGGAGAAACTTCACTACTCAGGTCTGAGTTCCTTTTATTCAGGGTAATGTTCACCTTTTCCTGTTCTGGAAAGCGGAAGTTTGATAATAAATCCAGGTGAAGTTTAGAGCTGTGTTTGTGTTTGATAATAAAACTAATGGATCAGATAAATCATGTGAGTGTGATGAATCCACAGGAAGGCTTCATGCTTACAGTCACTTTCTCTTTCTGGAATCTTTCCACTGCTCAGGCTGGAAACGAGCTCCAGATGAAGAACTTCCAGCTGCACACTCACTTCCAGTCATCTGCTGTTGAAGCAGGACCAAAGTAGAAGTTAAAAATTGCTTAGGAGCCTGAAATCATGACGGATCAAGATCCAGAAGATGAAATGGAGATCCAGTCAGGCACTGAGATCTTCTCTGATGCAGAAGTCGTTAGCAGTAAGTTCACAGTAGGAGCTCAGATCATAATAACAGCCGCAGTGTGAACTGTACAGTACATATATGTTCTATATAGTATAGAATGTTCCAGTGTCAGTCAGAATAGAGGAACAGGACTAAGACCAGTTCTAATAAACTTTAGTGTAGAATTGTGTAGATCTCTTTACTGTCCAAACAGAACCCGAATCAGTTCATGTGCTCCTGGTGCAGTAATTCTCTCCTGTTCAGTGTCGTGGGATGGAGTGAATGTCACGTTGTGAGACAGGATGGGAAGTGAGTCAGGAAAGTCAGCTTGGCTTTGGAAAGGTGTTCATTTGCTGGATAATAACAGAAGATCCGCCACCTGCTCAGTGTGATAAAAACACTGATCAATATTTTAATACTGCTCTTGTTAAACTTCTCTGGTATCCAACTATCCAGGAACTCAAAAAAAACTTCGCTGGAGACATCAAGTCGTTTCTGAAGTTTATAATTCAGCTGTGAAAAGACACTGCATCTAACAGAAGCAAAGAAAGATGATTTTTCAGAACAGCTACAACTTTTTACTGACTCTCTGCAGTTAAACTTCCTGCTATTGGAGCTCTGGGCTGCATTTCGAAAGGAAAGTCATCACTCGAGTAGACATATACAAAATAATAAATTCAATTAAAAATCTAAATCAACTCGGTCCTGCACAATTTTCTACTATTAATAATAATAATAATAATAATAATAATAATAATAATGTACTCAGTAATTATAAAGAAACTGTTTTTTTTTTTTTTCTTTAGTACCTCACAAGTAGATTCCAAAACGTGTTCTGTAAAACATGTGACTTTCCAAATTCTCAGATAAACTAACATTACTTACTACTTAAAGTTTTATTCTTCAATAAAATGGATTAAATGCAACATTGACATTTCTGTCACAGTAAGATGATCTCCTGGACCATAGAGCTCTTGGGATAGAGTCTAAATGATCACTCCTGATAAATGGTTCCTCTTGAGAAAAGTTCTAACTGTAAACAAACATCTGCTTCTTGTGTTATATTAAGGTTTGAGTAGATGTGAACACACTGATGAGACCTTTACACGTGTGAAAACTCGAGTGACCTCAGGACACTACAAGGTGAGTCCAGATGATGGAGAATTGCTCTCGCTGTTATTACAGACCGTATAATGTGGGAATGTAGTGAGAGAAAAGGAAGAAAAAGGATGATCTAAAGATATAAAGATCTGGTTATAGCACATTACTGAGATTTATCGATGATTATAATTTATTTAGTTATTGATGATATCTGTGATAATGATCATTACTTTTGCTTAAGGATAATGAAGGCACTAAGAAAAACAAAGCAATAACCCAAGCCGGAATAACTAGTCCCACAACATCCAGATGTTCCCAAGCTGATGAGCAAGGAGACAATTCCAAGCAGCTATTAGAAACAGACATAAAGAATAGGTTTGTGGTTCATGATCTGGGAATGTTCAGAAATTCTCCTGAACACAGCCAAGCTGATGGTAGTGTAGAAAATATAAACAGTGAAGCAATTCAAACAGCTGAAGCATCACAAGAAGGTGGAAATGATGAAATGCCTGAAGGAGGATCTGATTTCTCCAGTTTTACACTTGTGATGTTTGGAAGCACCTCTGCAGTCCAGCTTGGAGATAAAAACCTACTATTTGGAGCAGAACCTGTTCCTCCAGATCAGGCCCACATCTCCAGAAAAGTTAAAGTGTCAGGATGTGAGTTGTCAGTGCTCAATATTCTGGACTTGCATGAGGGGGATCTGTACCTGGACCATGTGGACCACATCACTAGTCAGTTAGTCACTGAGAACAACATCCACTCCTTCATCTTTGTCCTGAAACTGGGACACTTTACAGATGACGATAAAATGGGACTGGAATGGCTGGAAGGAACATTTGGAGAACATGCTCTTTCCTTTGTGATGATTCTGTTCACGTATGAGAGAGAGGAGGAGTGTGACACCATCATAGACGACCTGAAGTACAACACTGTCCTAGAGCAACTGATGAAGAAGTGTGGAGACAGATACTGCACATGTAGCAAGAGCATGAACAACCAATCAGAAATCAGAACACTGCTGGAGAAGATCAAACATCTCGTCTCTGAGAACAATCAGTGCTGCTACACTGCTGAGATCAACAACCAACTACCATCTACTACCAACTTTAAACACCAGCAGGACATGGAGAGGAACACGCATGGTGAGGGAATCATTCCTTCTGTTTTATCTGATATTAAATCTAATGTACAAGAGATTCTTTTCTACATGCAGTTTGATCTTCAACTCAAGTTTCTTCAGCAATGTAATTTTTAATGAATATCAGATTCTGTTATTTATAAATATTTATGAGTTCAGTTTTTATGATTTGCAGGTTGGTTTCTAAACAGGGTACAGCTCCACACATCACTTTTACATTACTAATGTGTGATTGGAACAGGTTATATATAGACACACACACACACACACACACACACACACACACACACAAACGAGAAAGGCAGCTTCACATGGTCTGTGACTTCCTGACAGACTTCCTGTGTGTAGTGTGAGTGTATTAACTCTCCTTCTCTCCCTACACACACCAGATATTTGTTTGTTCATGTGCTCAGCACTGTGTGTGGGAGGAGAACATACATGATCATACCTGTAATTAAACACCAGTGTTCAGTGATTTAATGTTAAAACCCAGATCATCATCATTATCATCATCAACAACAAGAATAAAAACAACATTCTCCATGTTGACCTTGTGCTCTTACAGGACTCCAAACTGAGTCATCAAATAATTCTATTGTAGTAAAATGATTTAAATAATAAAATGAAATCAATGTTCATATCGTCGTTCTTTTGGCACAAACACTGTAACAGAATCCTGGTATTAATAAACACCAGAGCAGCAGAAGGTCAGTGTAATATTCCTGTGAGTGTTTGATTGGCACCATTTTTACTTTCATCATTATTGTATTTGTAGAATATAAGCAGCAGTTGCCAGGTGAGGATGAAGAACCTTTAGGCACCACAAAGGTAAGTGAAGTTATTTCAGCTGCTTCCTGTCACATGTAGAATCACATTCAAAACTCTGATCTCCTTCTCAGTGTGATGAGCTGCTGTTAGAAATGATCTACACACCACCGTTTAAAGGTCAAACCCTGAATCTAAATCAGAGCTTATCTCAGGGTGATGAAATCTTCCTGTGAATCTCCTGTTCTACCACAGAGGTGCTGTTGGATTCAGATTCAGAAGTTCAGTGTCACCCAGTGTCATGTTCATGTTATCAGCTTATAACACGCAGATAAAAATATATAATTTTGTATATGTTAATAGAAATACAAATATTATTTGTCACGTACACATAATTCAGAATACGACATGCAGTCAAATGCTTATTACGACTGTCCCACGTTTAAACATGAAAAAAGAAATCGAATATAAGGATAAAAAAATTAAGTAAATAAATAAAAAAGTATAAAGTATAGAAAATTATATGTATATACATGAATGCGTGTGGCAGATATTGACAGTACAAATGAAAGTGATTTAGTGTGAAGTGTCCATGTGCAGTATAGTGTGGTTACATCATCAGATCACCAACACTCGTGTAAACTGATGACACAGGGCAGGCATGGATTCATTCTGATTCATATATAGATGTGGAATTGAAGCCAAATTCCTCCATCTTCATCTCAGAGCAGAAATCAGACTCAGATTCAAGTTTTAACTGTCCAGTGGTACTGATTCTTTGCCCACACATATGGATGTCGAGTGTCCGGATATTTTTCGCTGTAATGTAAATGCAGTCCGTTTAGAAAAATGGATACGATTTTATATAAAAATATACCATAAGCATAACCGTTTACATTCCAGTATTCCTGAACGTTTTATTAACGTCAGTTTCTACCAACATAAACACATGATGTGGGTGTAGATGTGTTTATTTAGTGCTGATTATTGACAAAATATTTTACGATCTTTAAAAAAGACAGTGTTACACAGAAGAACATATTTATTGAATATTATTGACTTTGCAGGAACAAGCACCGGTGACTGGAGACGTGTCAAGAAAAGGACAAAATAAAAACAAGGGTGAATATCAGCTTGGAGATGAAAACATACGCCGGCTGTTCAGCAGACTCAATCTTAATCCCCAACATACACTGAAGACTGAAGAATTTTTGGAGATCACGGCATCCTTACTGAACTGTCATGAGCCGTGTACTGAAAAGGATTTGGTTTATACTTTCCTGCACAGGCTGATCATGATGGACTACACCGCAAGATATATCCCACTCAGACACGTCACAAAACCCAGCAGTCCACAAAAAGGCACAGCATCGAAAGATATATTCAGTGTCCTCTTTGACAGTAACTCGGTGGAGTGCAGTGCGGCTGAAGAGCAGTTCCAGGTTCACCCAATGGATATTCAGATGGCTGCTTTTCACCATGCAGACAACTTTCTTCAACAGTTAATGGTAACGAAGCTCTCTCAATGTCAGTATGCGGTACCTCTGCTTGTGCCCAGCCCCATCACAGGGAAAATTGAGTTTCCTCTCTGGACTTTTCGGCAAATAAAAAAAAGTTGGAAGTCTACTGATGATGATGGTAATAAAACAAGCAAATGCAAATCCATAGTTGGAGAAGAAATGCCAATGGTGGCCTTCCTTAGGTTGGGATCTGTGTCCTCATCCAAATCACAGCTGATGAACAACTTGATCATTGATCGATATCATACATTTTTTGACAGGAACTGCCCCCAGGACAGCAAAACTAGACTCCTGATGAATGGAGTTGTTGAAATTGCCTGGTATTGCCCCTCTGGTAAGAACTCTGATTGGCTTTCTGATTGTGTTGCCTTATGTAATTTTCATGGAGATGCAGGAACCAACACAACCCAGCGTGAGATTGTGACACAAATGTCCACAGTAAATGTTCTACTTCTGTCTTCACTTGGTAAGGATGAAAGTACCAGGACAATTATTGAGAAGCTCTACAATTCCACAAAGCCTCTCATTTTCCTTCTTACTAACAGTGACTCAGTTGCAGAGGAACTGTGTGAAGGCAAATACAGAATGGGTTTGAAAGAACGAAGTCAGTCTGATGTGACTGAGGAATTAAGGAGGACAATCAGAAAATGCTTAAAACACTCATCTACTTTTAAACTTGAGAATGTTGCCAACCAACTGAACATAATTGTAGATGAAGAGAAAGGAGAATGCCAAAGAGCAAAGGAAGCAGCAAACCAGCTCATGAAGCTGTTCAACAATGAAAATCTGCCAAGCATTAAAGAAAAATACTTGCCCTGTCAAGGAAAACTGTGGCATGACTGGTGTCAGGAGAACAAAAAACTCTACCGCTTGACTGGACACCTAGAAAACCACAAAATGGCTATAAAACAGGAAATGAATAAAATACGCACTCGGCAGCGTGAGTTAGCGTTCAGCTGTCTTATAAAACGTTTTCTTGAGAGTTTAAATTCATTAAAAGGAAATGAAAGAGTTTATTTTCTCAAGTGGGTTGGGATGCTCCTGGACAGTCAAACTTCACAATGTCTCTCCTCACTTCATCATCAATTCGATGAACAATGGTCTAAGGTACTGGATTTGAAGAAGAAATCCAACATGTCACCATCATTCAGTGAGCAACAAGCAAAACTGGAAAGAATTTCCAGAGACCTGAATGCTGTCACCTTTGGAGTAGAACACATCCTTAGAGAAATGGGACAGGTTTTTGAAGCCTGGATATCTGTACAAAGCACACAATTAACAAATGAAGCAAAAGTAAACATCTCCACTCTTCCTCTGATAGCTGCAGAAATAATAGTGACTGGATATCCGCTGGAGATAATGGATGGAGATGCTGGTCATGTTCCTCTGATGTGGGTTTCAGCAGTTCTAGATGAACTTGTGAAGATACTGGGAGATCAGAGGGTGTTTGTTCTGTCAGTTTTGGGGATTCAGAGCTCTGGGAAATCCACCATGCTGAATGCCATGTTTGGACTGCAGTTTGCTGTCAGTGCTGGAAGGTGCACCAGAGGAGCCTTCATGCAGCTGGTCAGAGTGTCAGAGGAGATGAAGGAAGAGCTGAAGTTTGACTACTTACTAGTTGTTGACACTGAAGGTCTTCGAGGTTTAGAGCTGGCTGAGAAGACCACAATACACCATGACAATGAACTGGCTACATTTGTTGTTGGTCTTGGAAACCTGACCTTGATCAACATCTTTGGAGAGAACCCTGCTGAGATGCAGGACATCCTTCAGATTGTTGTTCAGGCTTTTCTGAGAATGAAGAAGGTCAGACTGAATCCCAGCTGTTTGTTTGTCCACCAGAATGTTGGAGACGTCACTGCTGGAGAGAAAAACATGGAGGGAAGAAGACGCTTACAGGAAAAACTGGATGGAATGACCAAGCTGGCATCTAAAGAAGAAGATGGTGATGCTCAGTGCTTTAGTGATATCATTGCATTTGATGTACAAGGTGATGTTAAGTACTTTGCACAGCTCTGGGAGGGAAGCCCACCCATGGCACCACCAAACCCATCATACAGTGAAAATATTGAGGAGCTAAGAAGAGATATTATGTCAAAGATATCCACAAACCATGGTGTAACACTTTCTCAATTTAAATCCAGCATCAGTGATTTGTGGAATGCACTTCTAAATGAAAATTTTGTGTTCAGCTTCAGAAACACTCTGGAGATCGCAGTGTACAGGAAACTAGAGCATGAATACACCAGATGGACCTGGAGCCTTCGCAGTGCCATGCTGGGAGCTGAGAACAAACTGCTGAACAGAGTCAACAATGAAAGATCTTTGAGGATTGAGGAAAAAGATCTTGTGGCACAAATGGCAGTGTTGAAAAAAAGTGTAGATAAGAAAGTAGTTGACTTTTTCAGGGATGACCGTGATAAAGATATTTTGATCCAATGGCAGGAGAGGTTTGAAAGAAAAATTCTGGATCTTTACAATGAACTTGTGGAGGCAGCAAAAAGAAAATTAGATCATGTTTATCAACAGAAAATTGCAAGAGAAAAGGTTGATGAGGAAAAGACAAGGTATGAAAATAAACTCTTTAAACTGAGTAAAGAACTTGCTTTCAATTTGAAAAACAAGCAAACTGATGGAAATGTGCTGACAAGCCATTTTGATGATGTTTGGTCCACTTGGCTCTCTGAACTGTCCCAGGATGCATCCATGGTTGGTGACGTTGATGTTTTTGGAGATGTAACAAAGATTTTGTCTGAAACATTCGAGCTGTTGTTTGTCTGTGATCGACAGAACCTGGGCAGTTACAAAGACATTGACGCTTTTGGAGATTATTCCGATTATGTCATTTTCAAAAAGTCTCAAGTGTCCGTTCCACAAAAGGAGCATCCCACAGATGTAAACATGGAACAATCTGGTCGATGGAGTCAGGCACGCAGCCTTATTACTACAGTTTGTTCAGCAATACGTCCACCAAGTACACAACCAGAAAATAAGTCCACAACAAACTTGTTATCATCAAAGGAAAATGATGAATTCAGGGCCATGATAAAAAATGTTTTCCAAAATAGTAAGAATGAAATTCAGAAAATGTCCAGTGCAGAGCTCGGCTATAATCACAGCTACATTCAACAAATAATTCAATTTGTCAAAACCAATATTAATGAACATCAACAGAAGACATCTTTCTATACACTCAAGAAGGAATTCACAGTAGACCTCTGCCTTTTTATCTGTAAGTTTGCTGCTGAGAAATTTACCAAACTTCACATGGAATTTAAGGAAGTTAATGATGTCAGGCTCTACCTCAGTAATCAGAAGCCTCATTACTTCAATATCTTCAAGAACTACTCCAATGGTGCCACCTCAGCTGCAGTGTTTGGGGAATTCATTGTGGACAAACTTGAGCCGTCTATACTGCAGTCAGCGTTCGACCAAACTGCCATCGATGTAGCTGAGAAAATGAAACGTGACGTTCCAGCATTCAGTGGAAACAGGTCTAACCTGGAGAAACACATTCTGACATCACTAGCAGAAGAAGAAAACTTTGAGAACTACACTAAATACCTTCACAAACCCAAAGAACATTTTAATAACTTTATTACCAAGGAAGTAGATAAATACCTACTCGAAGACAAGAGTCAAGAGGTTCTGAAAACGATCAAAGCTAACATAAAGTCCAAAGGAAAGCGTGTGATGGACGCGGTGAATAAATCAACAGAAGACGTCAATAAAATAAACGGAAACATCGACATGTGGCTGGAGTACTTCTCCAAGGAGCTGAAGGATGAGCTTCAGTTTAAAGAAGAATCATGTCTTGAGCAGAAAGAGATTACAGACCTTGGGTTTCTTCAGGAGATTGTAAATAAGGGCCTGAATGACATGGTGACAAAGTTACACAGTACATTTAAAACTATTTCTGATGTTAAACAGGAAATGTTCAAGAAGAAACCACACAAGGTTCTGCTGGAGCACCTCTGTCAGTGCTGCTGGGCTCAGTGTCCATTCTGTAACGCCATCTGCACCAACACGATGGAGGATCATGATGGAGATCACCGTGTCCGTTTCCATCGAAACTGTGGGATCAATGGATGGTCCTTCTTGTTTTCACAAAACCTTGGAGTTGATTTCTGTACCACGGCTGTATCAAGTAACGACTTGTTCTTTCGAACATCTGCTGGTGTGTTTTCTTTTAAAGAGTACAGAAAAGCAGGTGAAAAATACGCCAGGTGGAACATCAGCCCTGACAACTCTGAGATGCCCTACTGGAAGTGGTTTGTGTGCAGGTTCCAGGAAGACCTGGAAAAGCACTACAAGAGGAAATTCACAGGGAACGGAGAGATTCCTCAAGAATGGCAGGAGATCACTAAAGACAGAGCCGTTGAAAGTTTAAGTGAGTTATAAAAGTTAGAATCAGTGATGTGACACTGAGATGTTTGAGTGGAAAACTGGAAAATCTACATACTGTGTGAGAGAATAATAATAATAACCCAAAAAACTTAAATCTCGCATGCAGAGTCACAATCTGACTCTAAATACAACTCGGACTCCGTATATTTGTATCTTACAATATTTCCTTTTATTTTATAGACTTTCATATATTTGATCACTTTTTCCTTTTGATGTGTTCAATGGCGATTAATCTGATGTTTAGAATTAAATTTCACAGAATCATGCATTTTAAATTTTTACTCAAAGCCATAATAATTATGAATTCTGTTGTTTTTTCTTTGGGCTTCACTCACTAAATCTCTGTTACTACTCTGTGCTGTGTGCATTAAGGTTCCAACATGCTGAACTGATGGATCAAAAATAAGACAGTGTTTAACTTGATGGCTTTTTCCACTTTTTCCACACAGTATAAATAATAAAAGAGTACGTTAAACCAATGTTTTCATTTTGTTTTAGGTGATTATTTTCTTTTTTTAAACTTTATAAACATTACTTTTCCAACCATGTTTACAGGAGAATGTTTGTAAGTTTGTGAAGACAATACAATATTATAAATACATCACTTCTGTACCATAAGACACCTGACCATCATGCCCTTGACCATCACACCTCGGACTATCACACCCCTAACCATCACACCTCTGACTATCACACCTCTGACTATCAGACCCCTAACCATCACGCCCCTGACCATCACACCTCTGACTATCACACCTCTGACTATCAGACCCCTAACCATCACGCCCCTGACCATCACACCTCTGACTATCAGACCCCTGACCATCACGCCCCTGACTATCACACCTCTGACCATCACGCCCCTGACCATCACACCTCTGACTATCACACCTCTGACTATCAGACCCCTGACTATCACACCCCTAACCATCACACCTCTGACCATCACGCCCCTGACCATCACACACAGGCTGCTCACGCAGATCCCAGGGTGATCCCGCCTGTACAGAAACCCTGGTGTATGTTTACACTGATAAAGGTGAAAGCATGTCCCTGTTCTGTGTCTGGTTGTGGATATGAGCAGAAAGTGAAATGTCGGAGATGGCTTAGATGTAATGCTCTGAGAAAACCACAGCGACACCTAGAGGAAAAGACCGGGAATAACAATTCACTACATCCTGTAGATTTTCTGTTAAACATTTTTGGAAATAATCACAGAAAAAAATATCGATCACATTTAAGTGAGTGATTAATCGAAAGCTGTGATTTGGTTAAGCTCTCTCAGGCTGGTGGAGGATTTTAGAATGAAATTAAAGTGATGGAACAAATAAGTGAATTATTTCTATACATAACTGTTTGTGTGAAAAATGTTGATTTGGGGAGATTTTGGTCTCTTTGATTCGGAAAAGTTCATCTAGTTAAACGCTATAAAGTTTATTCACTGGAGGAAATGAAACTCGGAGAAATGATGCACGAAGAAATATAGTGCACTTATAGCCGAGTTACCATGACGACAAAAGATGTTTCCGGTGAGCCACCGGAAGTGACGCAGTCAGCAAGTCCACATCACACAGAGAGATGGAACAGCTGGGAGTGTTTCAGATCCCTGGATTTACAAATAATCCGAATTAAACGCGTTCACTGACGAAACGGTTATATAAGTTTCAGTCCGCCGTCACTTTCGGTTCAGAGGAGTACATCCGGTAAATGTGTGTTTAGGTTGCGTTGCAGAGTAAAGACGTCGGAGCTAAAGCTAACAATGTAGAGTACAGTGTTGTGTGGAGTACAGTGTTGTGTGCAGTGCAGTGCAGTGTTGAGTACAGAGTTGTGTACAGTGTTTGTTCAGTACAGTGTAGTGTGGAGTACAGTGTGGTGGTGAGTACAGTGTAGTGGTGAGTACAGTGGTGTGTGGAGTACAGTGTGGTGATGAGTACAGTGGTGTGTGGAGTACAGTGTGGTGGTGAGTACAGTGTAGTGTGGAGTACAGTGTGGTGGTGAGTACAGTGTAGTGTGGTGGTGAGTACAGTGTGGTGGTGAGTACAGTGTGGTGGTGAGTAAAGTGTAGTGTGGAGTAGAGTGTAGTGTGGAGTAGAGTGTAGTGTGGAGTACAGTGTGGTGGTGAGTACAGTGTAGTGTGGAGTACAGTGTGGTGGTGAGTACAGTGTAGTGTGGAGTACAGTGTGGTGGTGAG
>JAAIIK010019035.1:3016-24261 GCA_014706435.1 Silurus glanis | reverse complement strand
AAAACATGCTACAGGGGGAAGATGGAGGATCAGCTGCAGCAGAACAATGTCAGCGGTGTGTGGAAGGGGCTCAAAATCATCACTGGTCATAAGGAGCCCAGCTCTCACGCTGAAGGTGACCAGAAGTGGGTGAATGATATGAATCTATTATTTAACAGATTTTATCAGCTACTCTTCCCTGCCCCCACCCAATCCCCCCTGCTGCAATTCATCTTCTCTGCTTCCACAGCAAGCTGCTCCAGACTTTCTGCTGAGGAGACTGAGGTCTTTTGGAGTGCAGGGAGAGCTACTAAAGACCTTTGTTGACTCTGTAGTGGCCTCAGCCATCTTCTATAGTGTGGTCTGCTGGTGCAGCAGCATCTCTACTGCAGACAGGAAGAGACTGGACAAGCTGATCAGGAAGTTCAGCTCAGTCCTGGAGATTTACCTGGACACTGTACAGGAGGTGGGAGAAGGAGGATGGGAACTAAACTATCATCATTACTGCAGAACGTCTCTCACCCCCTGTATAAAACAGTTTCATCTCTGATCAGCTCCTTCAGTGGCACACTGTTACATCCTGAGTGTCTGAAGGAGCGATACAGAAGATCTTTTCTCCCTGCTGCTATTAGACTTTACAATCAGAACTGCTCCCAGTGAAACAGTCACCCAAATACACACTGTTATTACCGTTTAACTGCAATAATAACAATAAAGTTTTTATGCAATAAATGTACAATAACACAAATTTAAAGCCGTGCAATATCACCCACGTGCAGAATGTTTGAAAGCATAACTACTCTCTTTTCTATTTATACACTGTAATATATATATATATACTTTTATTATGTCTCTTCTTTTTATAATACATATTTGCACATTTATTTTTCTTTGCTGCTGTAATACAGAAATTTCCCCACTGTGGGACGAATAAAGGTATATCTTATCTTACCTTACCTTATCTTATTTTATGAAATAGGCTAATAAATGTATATCACTTATGTTATACTGTTTCTGCTGTGCTTTTATGCACAGAGCAACAATATGTATATTAGCTGCATAACCATTGTAATTTATAGTATATAGTTTATCATAATTTGTGTAGCAACAAAACAATTCCACCCTACTGTAACTGGTCCAATTGGATTGTATTTAAACGTTTTGATTTGGTTTCCTTCAATTGAGGTGATGTCAAAAAGGTTTTATTGGATTGTACTAAAAAGGTCCTGTACTGAGTTCAGTAATGACAGTTCTACTCTCCAGTTATAAGACATATAAGAATATAGATGTTGTATGTATCTTATGGCTACAATTAGCCAAAGAGTTTTATGGTACTTGGTTCTGAAAGTTTGATAAATTGTGCACAATGACATTTTTAATTGTGCAATAAATGCATTTAGGGTGAATATTTATACATAAAATGAAGTCCAAATTTGTGGACTGTTCTGAGAATATGTTTTACTCATCCAGTGACGGAAGCTGAAGCAGAAACAAGCTTCTCAATAAGAAGACGTTGGGTCATGGCATGGTGTCACGATCAGGACCATGTGGAGGATGCAGGAGTAAATCAATCGTGTCTTTATTAGCGTTTGAACATATACAAGGGTCGAGGAGAAGCACGAACCGTAATGCGGGTATAATCCTTCACCGTGGAGCTTGCTGCGATCTTCCGCTGGGTGGAACACCCTTGAGGTCGGGCAAGGTCCGAGGCAGAGAAACGCCCCCAGCGGAAGCTTGAGGCGTGACAGTGCCCTCGGCAGGACTCTGGAGCGCATTTGGCGGGACTCTGGGGCATGACGCCGCTCTCTGTGGATATCTGAGGCGTGACGGCGCACTCGGTGGATGTCCTTCGGAGGGACTTTGGAGTGTGACTGCGCCTTCAGAGGAACTTTGAAGTGCGGCGTCGTCTTCGGAGGGACCTTGGAGCGCGACGGTGCCTTTGGAGGAACTTTGAAGCACGGCTTCGCCTTCTGAGGGACCTTGGAGCGCAACGGCGCCTTTGGAGGAACTTTGAAGCGCGGCTTCACCTTCGGAGGGACATTGGCGCACGACGGCACCTTCAGAGAGCTTTTGAAGCACGACGCCACCTTCGGAGAACCTTTGAAGCACAGCGTCGCCTTCAGAGGAACTTTGAAGCATGGCTTCACCTTCGGAGGAACTTTAAAGCACGATGACGCCTTTGGAGGAACTTTGAACCACCCCCAGCGAGGAGAGACGGCTGGGTGATGCCCCCAGTGGGACTTGGAGGCTGGGTGGTGTACTCAGTGGGGCTTGAAGACTGGAGATTGGAGACCCGGAGACCCGGATAGCCAGACTGGAACTCGGGCCCCTGGTGATCCATGGGATAGCCTGCGTATAAGGGGCGCGGGCACCTCCTGACATCAGCAGTCCGGTCTGGGGCCTTCCCTAAAGGTTGGGGGCTGTAATGGAGGTCCGCCGTTACCATCCCACACATCCCAGTGAAGTGCCTGGTAAAACTGGCATACGAGCTGAGAATGCCCCAATTCACATTCCACACCGTGCTGACCCAAGAGAGAGCCTTTCCAGACAGTAGTGAGATGGGGAATCGGGCAGGTTGTACCTCAATGTAATGGCTGACGCTCTACAGCAAGCCGCTCCACTTTGGCTGCTTCGCCTGGAGTAGGGAGCCGTGAATGCCATTGGGCTATCGGAGGTGCGCGGTGCAGCCGTGCTAGCGTGAGCCGGAGCCGGTGAGAATGATTCATGAAGAGTGGCGGTGGGCTTTCGGATAGGATCCGAAACTCTTTTTTTTTTTTTAGGTCGGATCTTCTATCACGATTAGGACCACGCGGACTAGCGGGAGTAAATCAATCATGTCTTTATTAGCGTTTGAACATATACAAGGGTCGAGGAGAAGCACGAACCGTAATGCGGGTACAATCCGTAACACGGGTATAAACCGTAATGCGAGTATAATCCAGAATGCGGGTATAATCCTTCACGCGGGGAGAGTCCGTGGTGATCGCCTCTGTGAGCCGATGTAGGCAAACCCGTCTAGCATGCTTCCTTAGAAGCGGTACCAGGAGCATGGTGGTAAGGAGTAAATGATGGAAAAACATCTTAATTGCGTGATTTTGTTTTGAAGTCGTTGAAAAGAAGGTTTTGGGCTCATGAAAATTATAAATAATAATAATAATAATAATAATAATAATAATAATAGAAATCAATCAGTGTTTGAGTCATTAATATCATTCTATTAACAGATCAGTGTGCTGAGAGTCACATTCGAGTCTTTACACATAAACTGAGGTGATTAAGTAAAGAATCTTGTCATAAAAATGATAATAGGAACATTATAGTAATAATAAATCAATACTTTGGATACTTAAGTACATTTACTCAATTCAAAGTTTAAAGAGACACTTTTATTTTTGCTGGAGTCATATTTACATCCTGGAGTTCATCCTTTGTGCACTTCGTCCACCACTGGTGTTGGATTTATGAAGATCTCAGATGTTGAGCTATTTAATGAGTTGCTCAGAAGCTCCTGGTTCAACTGACTGTATTAGACTGTAATTACTCATAATCACACATAATTCATTCTCACTCTCCAGTGTTCTGTATTATTTAAAGACTATAATCACAGTCTTGATGTCACCCAAATGAGGATGAGGTTCCCCTTTTGAGTCAAGTCAAGTCAAGTCAAATCAAGTCAAGTTTATTTCTATAGCGCTTTTCACAACAGACATTGTCTCAAAGCAGCTTTACAGAAATCAACAGTCAAGGTGAATGGGTGCATTTATCCCTGATGAGCAAGCCGTGGCGACTGTGGCAAGGAAAAACTCCCTTAGATGTTATGAGGAAGAAACCTTGAGAGGAACCAGACTTCATCATCAGGGATAAATACACATCATTCACCTTCATTCTTTAATTCTGTAAAGCTGCTTCGAGACAATCTCCATTGTGAAAAATAGAGTTTATTTCTATAGAAATAAATGTGAACTTGAACAATGGCTTAGGGTTACAATCACCAGGAACAGTTTTAAACTTGGGTCTCCATCACTGAACAGTACACCTCAACAATGAGGTAACTGTAATAAATGGAAATTTAGTGCCACCCAGATGAGGCTCTCCTTAAGTCTGGCTCTTTTCAAGGTTTCTTCCTCATGCCGTCTCAGGGAGTTTTTTCTTGCAACTGTCACCACTGGTTTACTCATTAGGAATAAACTTATAGGGACTAACTTTGTAAATGTACACTTTGGGACAATGCATTGTTAAAAGCTCTACACAAATTACACTGAATTGAAATTAATTAAATATAGTGAATTAGTCTCTCCAAACCTGCTTTTGTTCTCATTTAAACATAAAAGGAGTGTGTAGAATGTCTACACAACTATAGTCTACAAAAGAGTATGCCATTTAAAATTCCTTTATATATTTACCCTTTTAAAACGTATAATGTCTATAATTTTATAAGTGTACAATTATTGTTGTAATAGAGTGGAAGTGTTTACTGTATGTGGGTCATGTTTTGAAAAGTGATATTTGTGTTTGGTTTTAAATACGGAGAAGAACAGCATCAGTTTAATGTTGGACACAACTTCTCTTTAAGTTGTTTTCTTTATTTTTTATTATTTTCAACATTGTACATTAATAGTGAACGATGGTATTTACATTGAATGGGTTTTAGGTCACAGTTGTGCCTTTTCAGGAGTTGACATATCTTCTTAATGTGCTTTAGATCATCAGTTGTCTTGTGCAGAGGAAAAGGTAAGTACAGTTATAATAGCCCTATTAGTGCTACTACAACTAATGTACAAATCCATATTATTGCAAGAAACACCCAGTTAAGGAAAGAGAAAAGAAATGAAGGTCAGTCAATCCAAAACATTTAAAGAACTTAAATACACCTGCAAGTGCATGATGAGCATTTCATGAAAGAAATACTTAGAGCTACCTCTGCTGCAAAGTACAAGTTTATTAGAATTACCGGCCCCCAGGATTCTGGTTTTGGCGATGTGAGAGAGAGCAGCGGAGACGAGGACCTCCCAAACCTGTTTAAGCGTCTTCTCTCTTTTTATCTAATTGCTTCCAATATAGGATCTACACTTAATTCAGACAAAGAAATGAGCAACTTGAAGCAGAGGCAAAGTACTGCGCCAGCAACACAATCAGGTGCTACCATAGCGGGTAAGTTAGCAATCATGGCATCTAATGATACCTCTAACAGCAAGGATACACCTGTAAAAGACACGGACAATTTGTCAATGGGTCAACTAGTCTCCGAACTGGCAAAACAACGGGCCAGTTTAAAGGACGACATGGCAAGCTTAATTCAAGATTCAATTAAGCTGTTGCAAGCCTCACTTTACACGTTAAGGGAGACAGTAAGCTCGTTTCAACCCTGACTCACGCTCACTGAAGTATTAGCTGGTGAAAACTTTGAAAAAGGCTTGTCACAGTGGAAGAGACGATTAAAGCCTTGAAAACACAAAATTCATCTCTTCTTGACCAAATTGATGATCTTGAGAACAGGTCCAGAAGGGCTAACCTGCGTATTGTTAACATTTTGGAAGGCAGTGAAGATGGAAAAGACCCTGTTAGATTCGTATCTGGGTTGCTTAAAGAAACTATGGCGAGCGTGTTTGACAGTCCTCCTGAACTTGAGCGTGCACATCGCGCGCTTCCCCCCCAGACCGGGTGCAGGACAATCTCCAAGACAATTCATTGTCTGCTTCCACCGATTTCAGGAAAAGGAGAGGGCACTGCACTGGGCCAGGTGACATGATATTAAATACAACGGAGTGTCACTGAGGCTGTACCCGGATATGAGCGCAGCCTTAGTGAAGAAACACGCCGGATTCAAAGAAGTTAAACAGTCCCTCTATCCGTAAGGCATAAAGTTTCAACTTCTGTATCCTGCCCGTCTCTGAGTGAAGTTCGGGGAGGAAACCCACACCTTTAATTCACCTACGGCTGCTGAGGCTTTTTGCAGACAATGCATTCATGCACAAGATTAAAAACTGGCTTTGGCCGTAACAGGCTGCACTTTCTGCGAAGGTAAATAATAATGGCAAAACACGCAGGAATGTGGTCATTTAAAACGCCAAGAAGAGACGGAATTTTTGCTTTTGTTTCTGTTTAATGCTTTGTAGTTTAAGCTGCAAATTCATTATAACGACGATATGCTGTACTTCATGTATATATTAGTGGCTTGGGGTTCCTCAAGAAGTTTGAGTGGTAGAGAATGGATAACCCGGAGCTATGCGAGTTAAACAGGTTGCTGTGGCTTGTTTCAGTTGGGGAAACAAGCATAGGGAGTATTTTTGGAAGTTTGGTTTTGCGTTATGTTTATCAAAAGAAGTTTTGTTTTATGTTATGTCTTCAGAAGTTCTTAACGTTGAGGAAACTTATATTGCTGATTGCATCTCTGAGCTGTGTTTGCCTGTTTACATATATATATATATATATATATATATATATATATATATATATATATATATATATATATATATGTCTAATAGTGCCGATTTAGCTAAATTTCCTGGGGGGGGTCGAAAGTTAGATTTGTTAGCTGGAATGTTAAAGGCCTAAAAGAGGCAGGATTTTGGCATATTTAAAAAAACTAAAATCTGAAATAATATATCTACAGGAAACCCACCTACGTATTAGTGATCAGTTTAGACTCAGGAAATCAGGGGTAGGACAAATTTTTCACTCTAATTTTAATTCTAAAGAACGGGGCGCTGCCATTTTTATACACAAAAACATTCAATTTATGGCCTCTGCTTCTATTACGGATCCTCAGGGTAGATACGTTATAGTCTCTGGGAGTTTATATCATGTTGCTTTCTTATTAGTTAATGTATATGCCCCCAACTGGGATGATGTGAGTTTTATTAATAAGCTTGTCTCTTCACTGCCAGATCTTAACTTCCATCTCATGATATTTGGTGGTGACATGAATACTGTTATGGATCCACCCCCTCGATCGTTCTAATCCCAGGTCGTTATCCTCTAAGATGGCCCAAGCCTTATCCACATTCTTAGATCAAGTGGGGCCGTTGATCCTTGGCGATTTCTGTTTCCACGCAGCAAAGCATATTCCTATTTTTCACAAGTACACCACTCCTATTTAAGAATCGATTACTTCTTTATAAATAAATCTCTCCTTCCTTCTGTTGAACAAATCGATTATTTACCTATTGTGGAATCAGATCATGCTTCTGTGCAATTAGATCTTATTTGTAATTGGTACAATGAACGACCTCTGTGGAGACAATACATCCTTGTTATCAGATCCTGCATTCTGTACATTCATAACCACAGCCATAGATAACTTCTTACTGCATAACAGATCAGAATCTATATCAGCATCTACATTGTGGAAAACACTTAAAGTAGTCATAAGGGGAGAAATAATCTCATATACTTCAACCCTTAATAAAAAATGTAAACAAAAATTAGACAATTTAATTGACTCTATTAGAAGACTGGATTGCCTCTATTCTGTGTCCCCCTCACCAGAACTTTATTAGGAAAGGTGGTGTTGTTTATTTTGGTGGTGATGATGTGTAGATGATAAAGGAAAAAATCTCCGCAGACACCGTCTTTTTTGTACATTAAAAAAAGGTTTATTACAAAGAAGTTCAGCATCTTAAGACAAGCACCCAGGATTGCTTGGAGAGGTTTCAATGCAAATGGAAAACGCTCTCCCGATCTCGTCTTCAATCCACCTTATATAGAGGGGTTTTTATTGCCAACAGCTTAATGTATAACAGATGTAACAGAGTTAATTTTCCAGGAAAAGATAAGCATCAAGAACTCCCCTCCTAACGACATGCAACCTTTAACCTTGTTCCATACGTCGACTCGTACAGATTCCAAAAATAGCGCATACACCCTCTACATTCCCATGGTCCTGACTCTAATATAAACACTATGGCCTTGTGCATTATCTTAAATGGAAACATCTGGCCAACTTCCCAACCTCACAGGAATCACGTTGAATTTCAGATACCACAGTGGAACCTTCAAGTTCAATATAACCTGTTATCAACAAATAAAACTGAATGGTGCTTATTACGTGCTAGAGGGTATATATATATATATGAACATGGAGAAAAGGCAGGTTGACTTTTAGCCTACCAATTAAAATCTAAAGCTGCCTCTCAAATTATACCTTAAATTCACAACAGTGATAATGATTTAATTTTTAATTCCATTGAAATCAATAAAACTTTTAGGAACTACTTTTTAGATTTATATATGTCTGAAAGCCCTAAATAAAACTATGGAATGCTCGAATTTTTAGACAATGTAGATATACCCACCCTTGATTCAGTGCAGAAAACCTATTTGGAGAAAAACGTACGAATAGAGGAAATTCTAAATGCTATTACATTAATGCAGAATAAAATTAACCCTGGCCCAGATGGCTACCCAATAGATTTTTACAAAAAATTTGCAACTAAATTAACCCCTATTCTTCTTGATATGTTTGAGGACTCTTTTGAAAAGGGAAGCTTGCCACAAACCTTAAATGAAGTGAACATAATTATTTTATTAAAACCTGGCAAAGATCCTTTAAAATGTAATTCTTACAGGCCAAATCTCCCTCCTAAACGCTGATAATAAAATCTTGTCAAAAATCCTTGCTTAACGTTTAAATACAGTAATAGGGAATTTAATTTCAAGAGACCAAACGGGTTTTGTCAGGTATCAACACTCTTTTAGTAATATTCGGAGACTGCTGGTGGTAATCCACTCATCTAAACTCGCTCAGGACCCTGTACCTCAGGTTGTCATTTCACTAGACGCTGAAAAAGCGTTTGACATGGTTGAGTGGAAATATTTATTCTCTGTGCTAGAAAGATTCGGCTTTGGAACACATTTTCTCTCACTGGTTAAGTTATTATACTTCTCCCCTGTGGCATTGGTAATTACAAATAGAGTACGTTCGAAGTCTTTTCCTCTATCAAGGGGTACAAGACAAGGGTGCCCTCTTAGCCCTTTACTTTTTACTTTAGCCATCGAACCCCTATCCATAGCGTTAAGATGCTCAAAGCATTTTACTGGCATTAGCAGTAGAGACAGAGAACATAGAGTATCTTTGTATGCCGATGATATGTTGTTGTATCTTTCGGACCCGATTGTAGGTATTCCACAAGTAGTTAAGATTTTGAATCAATTTGGAAAATTCTCAGGTTATAAATTACATTTCTCAAAAAGTGTTTGTTTCCCCGTAAACAATAAGAACGATATACCATTTCAATTGTCTGTATCAGGTTTTAAATACTTAGGGATAAATATTTCACAGGGTTTTCCTAACCTTTACAAAGAGAACTTTGCTTCTTTAATTGACAAGTTAAAACTTGATCTCAAAAAATGGAATTTCCTCCCTTGCAGGAAGGATTAATTGTGTAAAAATGAACATTTTACCAAGGCTCTTGTATTTGTTTTAATGTGTCCCAGTCTTTTTAACAAAATCCTTTTTTTTTTAGAACTTAGACAGTCTGATCTTGTCATTTATATGGGGTGGAAAAACACCTAGGATTCGGAAGGAATTTCTCCAAAGACAAAAAATTCAAGGTGGATGAGCACTACCTAATTTTAGATACTATTACTGGGCTGCAAATATTTCAAAAGTACTTTAATGGCTTCAGAACCCCAATGATGTGTGGTGCATTTCAGAAGCGTATTCTTGTACATCTTCATCCCTCCCTGCTTTAGCTTTATCCAAAATGCCCCTTTGTATTTCATCATATACGCAATGCCCAGTCGTAGCAAATACCCTCAGGATCTGGTTTCAATTCAGACAATGTTTTGGTTTTAAAGACTTCTCCATTGCCAGCCCTATATGCAAGAACCTGGAACAAAGCATTATTCAGGGTGAATGGGACGACCTCCTGTACTCGTTTAGGATTGATTCAGTTCAAGGTCTTCCACAGACTCTGTTATAGCAAGGTTAAACTGTCCAAGATTTACACCAATGTAACTGACACATGTGAGCGTTGTCGCTCTGCTAGAGCAGATTTGGCTCATATGTTTTGGACTTGGCCCAGACTGTTTGATTACTGGACAACTATAGTTAAAATCCTGTCTGAGGCATATATTAAGGATATTAAGCCTAGTTTTGAAATGGCAGTTTTTGGAGTACCTGAGCGAGATACAGTCATGCCCAGGAAATATCAGGATGCTTGTGCTTTAGCGTGTCTTCTGGCTTGGAGAGCCAATCACTACTTGATTGGAAATCGAGTAAACCACCTTTAGTTTCACTCTGGCTTAAAGATTTGATGCTATTTTTGGGATTGGAAAAAATTAAACACTCTCTTAGAGGATCCACCAAACGTTTCTATTTTGTATGGACTCCAATGATCTCATATTTTGAAAAAGGTGTAGCACTTCCCCCAAACTGAATTTAATAGTGTAGTTGGAAGGCTTGTGTGCATTGTAACACAAGGTAATGCACTCAGGTGCAATGGGCTAACAATGTTGTTTGGTATCCATTCATTGTTTGTATTGTCATAACTTCGAGATTTTTTGTGTTTTTTTTGTTTATCTATGATTTATTTTATTTTTATTTTTATTATAATTTTTATTGTAATTGTAATTTTTTTTTTTTTTTTGGGGGGGGGGGGGGGGTTTGAATTAATTGTGGAAAAAAAGAGGCGGAAGGAAATGTGAAAAGCACTGTCAGATATCTGTTGCTTAATGTTATTGTTGTTTATTACTGTGCTTCATTCTGTTCTTTCTTCAATAAAATAAATAAATAAATAAAATGAATTACCGGCCTCAGAAATTAGCAATTTACATCAATGCTTCTCGGAGTTTAAGTGGTAGATATATTTTAGTATCCACTGTTCAGAGGAAACTGTGTGAGTCAGACATGTATTGTGTGAGTCATTGTTAAATTGTGGAAAAGAAGCACTTACTTTGAAGAACAACAAGCACGTTAGATAAGTGGAAAACTATCCTTTGAACTGATGAGTCCAAATTTATGATTTCTGGTTCTAAGCGCTGTGTCTTTGTTAGGCATACAGAGGGTCAACGGATGGTTTGAATGTGAGGTTCCCACTGTGAAGCATGGAGGAGGAGGTGTGATGGTGTGCAGGTGCTTTGCTGGTGAGAAGCTTTGCTTGGTGACTTAAATTGAAGACATATTTAACCTGGTTTACACTTCGTGGGACCATCATTTGTTTTCCAACAGGAAAATGACCCCAAACACACTTCTAGATTATGTAAGAGCTATTTGTTCAAGAAGGAGAGTGATGAAGTGCTGCATCAGATGAACTGGCCTCCACAATCACCCCATCTAAATCCATTTGAGATGGTTTGGGATGAGTTGGAATGGAGTGAAGGAAAAGCAACAAGCACACAACACCTCTTTTGGGTTCTTTAACATGTTTTTGTTTACTACAGAATTCCATACATGTTCTGTCATTGTTTGGATTTTTCATAATTAATGTTCAATGTTGAAAATACAAAAAACAAAGAAAAAAACACAGAAGGAGAAGATGTGTCGAAACTTTGAATAGGTACTGTAAATAATATATAAATAGAACCCCAATTCCAAAAGAGATCATTTGTAAACCTAATTAACCCCATATTTTATTCACAAGAGAAAACATATCAAATATTTAAACTGAACAAATGTACAATTTATTTTGTAATATTAGCTCTTTCTGAATTTGATAGCAACATTCTTTGAATTGGGGTTGTATATTTACTTATATGTTATAAATAAATAAATAAATATAAATATATATATACCATACCATACCATACCATCTTCTCCCGCTTATCCGAGGCCGGGTCGCGGGGGCAGCAGTCTAAGCAGAGATGCCCAGACTTCCCTCTCCCTAGACACTTCTTCCAGCTCTTCCGGGGGGACACCGAGGCGTTCCCAGGCCAGCCGGGAGACATAGTCTCTCCAGCGTGTCCTAGGTCTTCCCCGGGGTCTCCTCCCAGTGGGACGCGCCCGGAACACCTTCCCAGGAAGGCGTCCAGGAGGCATCCGGAACAGATGCCCGAGCCACCTCAGCTGACCCCTCTCGATGTGGAGGAGCAGCGGCTCTACTCTGAGCTCCTCCCGAGTGACCGAGCTTCTCACCCTATCTCTAAGGGATCGCCCAGCCACCCTGCGGAGAAAGCTCATTTCGGCCGCCTGTATCCGGGATCTTGTCCTTTCGGTCATGACCCAGAGCTCATGACCATAGGTGAGAGTAGGAACGTAGATTGACCGGTAAATCGAGAGTTTCGCCTTGCGGCTCAGCTCTTTCTTTACCACGACAGACCGGTACATCGACCGCATTACTGCAGAAGATGCACCGATCCGTCTGTCAATCTCCCGTTTCACCCTTCCCTCACTCGTGAACAAAACCCCAAGATACTTAAACTCCTCCACTTGCGGCAGGAACTCTCCACCAACCTGAAGTGGGCAAGCCACCCTTTTCTGACTGAGGACCATGGCCTCGGATTTGGAGGTGCTGATTCTCATCCCAGCCGCTTCACACTCGGCTGCAAACCGTCCCAGTGCGTGCTGAAGGTCCTGGTCTGATGAAGCCAACACGACAACATCATCTGCAAAGAGCAGAGACGAAATCGTGTTGTCACCAAACCGGACACCCTCCGGCCCCTGGCTGCGCCTAGAAATTCTGTCCATAAAAATTATGAACAGAACCGGTGACAAAGGGCAGCCCTGCCGGAGTCCAACATGCACCGGGAACAAGTCTGACTTACTGCCGGCAATGCGAACCAAGCTCCTGCTTCGGTCGTACAGGGACCGGACAGCCCTTAGTAAAGGGCCCCGGACCCCATACTCCGGGAGCACCCTCCACAGGCCGCTGCGAGGGACACAGTCGAATGCCTTTTCCAAATCCACAAAACACATGTGGACTGGTTGGGCAAACTCCCATGAACCCTCCAGCACCATGTAGAGGGTATAGAGCTGGTCCAGTGTTCCACGGCCTGGACGAAAACCACACTGTTCCTCCTGAATCTGAGGTTCTACTATCGGCCGTATTCTCCTCTCCAGTACCCTGGCATAGACTTTTCCAGGTAGGCTGAGAAGTGTGATCCCCCTATAGTTGGAACACACCCTCCGGTCCCCCTTCTTAAAAAGAGGGACCACCACCCCGGTCTGCCATTCCAGAGGCACTGTCCCCGACCGCCACGCGATGCTGCAGAGGCGTGTCAGCCAAGACAGCCCCACAACATCCAGAGACTTGAGGTACTCAGGGCGGATCTCATCCACCCCCGGTGCCTTGCCACCGAGGAGTTTCTTTACTACCTCGGTGACTTCAGCTTGGGTGATGGACGAGTCCACCTCTGAGCCCTCAGCCTCTGCTTCCTCAATGGAAGACGTGACGGCGGGATTGAGGAGGTCCTCGAAGTATTCTTTCCACCGTCCAACGACATCCCCAGTTGAGGTCAACAGCTCCCCACCTCCACTGTAAACAGCATTGGTAGGGCACTGCTTCCCTCTCCTGAGGCGCCGGACTGTTTGCCAGAATCTCTTCGAGGCCAGCCGATAGTCCTTCTCCATGGCCTCACCGAACTCCTCCCAGGCCCGAGTTTTTGCCTCCACAACCACCCGGGCTGCAGTTCGCTTGGCCTGCCGGTACCTGTCAGCTGCCTCAGGAGTCCCACAAGCCAACCAGGCCCGATAGGACTCCTTCTTCAGTTTGACAGCATCCCTTACTTCCGGTTTCCACCACCGGGTTCGGGGATTGCCGCCTCGACAGGCACCGGAGACCTTACGGCCACAGCTCCGAGCGGCCGCTTCGACAATGGAGGTGGAGAACATGGTCCACTCGGACTCAATATCTCCGGCCTCCCTCGGGATCCGGTCAAAGCTCCGCCGGAGGTGGGAGTTGAAGATCTCTCTGACAGGAGACTCGGCCAAACGTTCCCAGCAGACCCTCACAGTACGCTTGGGTCTGCCGAGTCTGTCCAGCTTCCTCCCCCGCCATCGGATCCAACTCACCACCAGGTGGTGATCAGTTGACAGCTCCGCCCCTCTCTTTACCCGAGTGTCCAAGACATACGGCCGCAGGTCAGATGAAACGACCACAAAGTCGATCATCGACCTACGGCCTAGGGTGTCCTGGTGCCACGTGCACTGATGGACACCCTTATGCTTGAACATGGTGTTCGTTATGGACAAACTGTAACTAGCACAGAAGTCCAATAACTGAACACCGCTCGGGTTCAGATCAGGGGGGCCGTTCCTCCCAATCACGCCCCTCCAGGTATCACTGTCGCTGCCCACGTGGGCATTGAAGTCTCCCAGTAGAACGACGGAGTCCCCAGTCGGAGCACTGTCCAGCACCCCTCCCAGAGACCCCAAGAAGGCCGGGTACTCTACACTGCCGTTTGGCCCGTAGGCACACACGACAGTGAGAGACCTATCCCCGACCCGTAGGCGCAGGGAAACGACCCTCTCATTCACCGGGGTAAACTCCAACACATGGCGGCTGAGCTGGGGGGCTATAAGCAAACCCACACCAGCCCGCCGCCTTTCACCATGGGCAACTCCAGAGTGGTAAAGAGTCCATCCTCTCTCGAGGAGTGTGGTTCCAGAGCCCAAGCCGTGCGTAGAGGTGATCCCGACTATCTCTAGTCGGAACCTCTCAACCTCACGCACAATCTCAGGCTCCTTCCCCGCCAGCGAGGTGACATTCCACGTCCCTAGGGCTAGCTTCCGTGTCCAGGGATCGGGTTGTCGAGGCCCCCGCCTTCGACTGCTGCCCGATCCTCTCAGCACCGACCCCTTACGGTCCCTCCTGCAGGTGGTGAGCCCACTGGAAGGCGGCCCCACGTCGCTCCTTCGGGCTGAGCCCGGCCGGACCCCATGGGGGAAGGCCCGGCCACCAGGCGCTCGCATACGAGCCCCAACCCCGGGCCTGGCTCCAGGGTGGGGCCCCGGCTGCGCCATACCGGGCGACGTCACGGTCCTTGATCTGTTTTTTCTCATAAGGGTTTTTTGAACCGCTCTTAGTCTGACCCGTCGCCTAGGACCTGTTTGCCTTGGGAGACCCTACCAGGGGCATATAGCCCCGGACAACATAGCTCCTAGGGTCATTCGGGTACTCAAACCCCTCCACCACGTTAAGGTGGCAGTTCAAGGAGGGGAAAGGAAAAACCCAGAAGAGATTTTAAGAAAAGGTGTGAATATTGCGGTGGATGATCTGTTGCATTGTTATGTTAAAGTGCACAATCAGGGGATTTTTCAAAGAAAACATGAAAGAAAACTCCTGGAACTGGGTGGAATTTTACTAAGAATACGTATAAACTTAGCAGAAAACATGTAAGCAAAAGATTGCATATGCAAAGCTTTGTAAAATAATTGGTGTATATAAATTGTTAGCGAGGAGATATTAGAGGAAATTTGCAAATTTAAATAGATGTGAGATATAAAATGTGAGGATTGTTTATATTAATTTCGCACTCGCATGTAAATGCTGACGGGTGCCATTGCTGTCAGGATGGTTTTCTCCCGAGAGCTTCATATGACGGGTCTGAACTGACTGCAATAAAGCTGATTTGCTCCTTCTCATCCGTGACTGGAAGATGTCTTCATTTGGTTTGTTTATGTATTGTTTAAAGTTTTTAAACTTTTTGGTAATTGATTAGTGAATAGCTAAAACTAATTTGAGTATTGAGCCACTTAATTGGTATGTCTACTCAGACATGGGGCCTGAGTTCCAACATCATTCAAATCTGTGGAAGATTCGGCAAATCTAGGGAAGATCTGTGGAAAAAACATGCAATTTTGGATATATCTGATTCAAATGAAACAATTTTGGCTATATTTTGAGGTAAATCAGTAGATTCTTTTTAGTTAAAAACAATTTACTGATAAATTCAATACTTGTAAATCAAGCAATTTTATTGAATATCTGAAGTAGATCATGGAATTCTGGAAAAAATCTGAGGTAAATTCACAGATCTTCCCCAGAAATGCCCTTTTTACCTCAAATCTTCCACCAAAGTTGCCTGACATACCCAGATCTTCCTCAGAATTGCACAAATTACCGCCGATATTCCATATAATTGCTTGATTTACAATGACTGACAAGATCTAAAGTTTTTAGATCAGGCACTTTTGGGGAAGATCTGAGATAAAGCGTTTAATTCTTGGGAGTTTTTAAAGTAAATCATGTAATTCTAATGTATATCCTAAATTAATAGGTCATTCTGGGGAAGTTTTGAGGTAAATTAAGCAATTTTAGAATAGATCTGAGGTCAGTCAAGTAATTCTGAGGAAGATCTGAGTTAAATTAGTCAAATGTAAGGTATATCCTAAATGAATAAGATAATTCTGGTATAGATTTGATGTCAATTAGGCAATTCTAAGATAAATCCTACAAAAGTGCTTTGAGTCTCTATCAAGTCAAGTCAAGTCAAGTCAAGTCAAGAAGCTTTTATTGTCATTTCAACCATATATACAGTGAGGAAAATAAGTATTTGAACACCCTGCTATTTTGCAAGTTCTCCCACTTAGAAATCATGGAGGGGTCTGAAATTGTCATCGTAGGTGCATGTCCACTGTGAGAGACATAATCTAAAAAAAAAAATCCAGAAATCACAATGTATGATTTTTTAACTATTTATTTGTATGATACAGCTGCAAATAAGTATTTGAACACCTGTCTATCAGCTAGAATTCTGACCCTCAAAGACCTGTTAGTCTGCCTTTAAAATGTCCACCTCCACTACATTTATTATCCTAAATTAGATGCACCTGTTTGAGGTCGTTAGCTGCATAAAGACACCTGTCCACCCCATACAATCAGTAAGAATCCAACTACTAACATGGCCAAGACCAAAGAGCTGTCCAAAGACACTAGAGACAAAATTGTACACCTCCACAAGGCTGGAAAGGGCTACGGGGAAATTGCCAAGCAGCTTGGTGAAAAAAGGTCCACTGTTGGAGCAATCATTAGAAAATGGAAGAAGCTAAACATGACTGTCAATCTCCCCCGGACTGGGGCTCCATGCAAGATCTCACCTCGTGGGGGTCTCAATGATCCTAAGGAAGGTGAGAAATCAGCCCAGAACTACACGGGAGGAGCTGGTCAATGACCTGAAAAGAGCTGGGACCACCGTTTCCAAGGTTACTGTTGGTAATACACTAAGACGTCATGGTTTGAAATCATGCATGGCACGGAAGGTTCCCCTGCTTAAACCAGCACATGTCCAGGCACGTCTTAAGTTTGCCAATGAGCATTTGGATGATCCAGAGGAGTCATGGGAGAAAGTCATGTGGTCAGATGAGACCAAAATAGAACTTTTGGGTCATAATTCCACTAAATGTGTTTGGAGGAAGAAGAATGATGAGTACCATCCCAAGAACACCATCCCTACTGTGAAGTTTAGGTCTCCAGACCTAAACCCAATAGAGAATCTTTGGAGGGAGCTCAAACTCCGTGTTTCTCAGCGACAGGCCAGAAACCTGACTGATCTAGAGAAGATCTGTGTGGAGGAGTGGGCCAAAATCCCTCCTGCAGTGTGTGCAAACCTGGTGAAAAACTACAGGAAACGTTTGACCTCTGTAATTGCAAACAAAGGCTACTGTACCAAATATTAACATTGACTTTCTCAGGTGTTCAAATACTTATTTGCAGCTGTATCATACAAATAAATAGTTTAAAAATCATACATTGTGATTTCTGGATTTTTTTTTTTAGATTATGTCTCTCACAGTGGACATGCACCTACGATGACAATTTCAGACCCCTCCATGATTTCTAAGTGGGAGAACTTGCAAAATAGCAGGGTGTTCAAATACTTATTTTCCTCACTGTAGCTGACGCATTACACACTGAAATTAAACAACTTTCCTCCTGAACCCTGGTGCTACATACAACAACAATCACAGAAAACGAAATGACAGAGTTAAGGACTAGTAAGTGTCCTCGCCACATAAAGTGCATCGTGTGCAACCTGTTGCAAACAGTGCAAAGACAACACAAGACAGTGTAAGACAAATACAGAAAATACAAAATAGTGCCGCCAGTAAACCTGTTGTATATTACACACTGTGGTGTGTAAGAAATGTAAAGTGAACAGTAAAATGTAAAAAAAAAAAAAAAAAATGTTGTGCAAAAGAGCAAATAGCAGAAATCCAGAGATTTGCGGCTTTGCGGATGCAGCGTGTGGTGTAAATGTCCATGATGGAGGGGAAAGAGACTCTGATGATCTTCTCAGCTGCCCTCACTATCCTCTGTCGGGTCTTGCGATCAGGGACGGTGCAGTTCCCAAACCAGGCAGTGATGCAGCTGCTCAGGATGCTCTCAATGGTCCCTCTTTAGAACGTGGTCAGGATTGGGGGAGGGAGATGAGCTTTCCTCAGCCTTTTCAGAAAGTAGAGACGTTGCTGGGCTTTCTTGCTGATGGAGCTGGTGATGAGTGACCAGGTGAGATTATCCGCCAAATGAACACCAAGGAATTTGGTGCTCTTGACGATCTCCATGGAGAATCCATCGATGGTTGCTCTGTGCTCTCCTGAAGTCAACAACCATCTCTTTTGTTTTGTCGACGTTCAGAGACAGGTTTTTGGCTCCACACCAGGCTGTTATCCCAGAATTTACCTCAGATCTTCCCCAAAATTGCCTGATTTACCTCAGATCTTCTGCAAAGATGTATTTTAGGTAAATCATGCAATTATGGGGTAAAACCAAGGTAAATCAAACAAATTTGGGGGTAAATCTGAGGTAATGTTTTTTATTTGGGGGAAGACCTGAGGTAAATCGGGCACTTTTGGGGAAGATCTGAGATAAAGCGTTTAATTCTGGGGAGTTTTTGAAGTAAATCTAGCGATTTTAATGTATAGGTCAATGTAGATTTATTCATTGATAGAGACTCAATGCACTTTTGTATGATTTATCTTAGAATTGCCTAATTTATCTATACCAGAATTCCCTTATTAATTTAGGATATACCTTACAATTGACTGATTCCTCTGAATTACATGATTGAACTCAGATCTATTCTAAAATTGCCTAATTTACCTCAAATCTTCCCCAGAATGACCTAGTTCATTACACGTTAGAAAACTTACCAGAATCAAACGCTTCATCTCAGATCTCAGATCCGTTAAATTTGCCTGATTTACCTTCGTTTTACCCCAGAATTGCATGATTTACCTAAAATCTTCCCAGAACTACCTGCTTTACCTGAGATTTTCCAAAACTTGCCAGATTTAACACAGACATACTCTACAAGAAGAAGAATAGCATTTATTTGTCACATTCATTAAAGTATAATAAAATTCTTTTTTTTACTCATTTTTTTTCTCACCTCTCTAAAGAGGGGCGGCTTGGCGATAACAGGGTTAACTGACCTCAACCCCTGACCTTATGATCAATAACCTCAGAGCTTCAACCACTTAGCTACCACTCCTCTATTAATTGCCTTAAATTAAGTTCAGACAATCAAACAATTTTGGGTATATCATTCAATTCTGAGAAAGATCTGAGGTAAATCATGGAATGCTGGGGAAGATCTAAGGTAAATCAGGCAGTCCTGAGAAATATCTGAGGTAAATTCTGGGATAGATCTAAAGTAAATTGTGCAATTCTGGTGTAAGAACTGCTTGATTCGCCTCAGATCGACACCAAAATTAAACGATTTACCTCAGACTCCCCGTGATTTACCTCAGATATTCCATAAAACTGCTTATTTTACAATTAGTAAATATATAATTAAACTGATTTACCTTAGAATTACCTAATTTACCTTGAATCTGTCCTGGAATTACCTTATTAATTTATAATACACCTTAGAATTGCCTGATTTACCTCAGATCGATTCTTAAATTGCCTGATTTACATCAAATCCACATAATAACCTAATTCATTTAGTATATACATCAGAATTGCTTGATTTATCTCAGGCCTTCAACAGAAATGCACGGTTTACCTCAGATCTTCCCCAGAAATTAACAATTTATCCCAGATCTTCCCCAAAATTGCCTAATTTACCTTAGATTTACCCCAGAATTGCATGGCTATTTCCCTAGACGACTGATTTACCACCAATTCACTCTACAATTGTGTTAAGTTAAATCAGACAGTATTGAGTATACCTTAACTAAACCAGGCACTTCTAAGGTCTATCCTAAATTAATGAAGTAATCTTAGGTAACCTTTAGGGTAAATAATGCAGTTCCAGGAAGATTTTAGGTAAATTAAGCAATTCTTAGGTAGACCTGAAGTAAATTGTGCCATTCTGGGGTAAATTAGAGCTAAATCAAGCCATTTTGGGGAATATTTTAGATAAATCAAGCATTTCTGTGAAACATCTTAGGTAAATTGAACAATTCTAGGGAAGATCTGAGGTAACCAGAGCAATTCTAATGCATATTAGATAATGGTAAACCTGAGTGAAATCTGGCAATTTTAAGGAAGAGTTTGGATAAATCTGGAATTTCTGGGGAAGATCTGAAAACCAGCCAATTCTAAAGTATATCCTAAATAAATTTGGTTATTCTGGGATAAAATATTTAACTGATAAATTCAGTAATTGTAAGCTCCCTTTATTTAGGAGTCATTTGACTGTAGTAAACGTGTTGATAATGACAGATGGCAGGAGAAGAGGAATATAAAACTCCACATTTCTCTCCTCACACTCAGACTATATAAATCCTGACAGGTGCAGGTCAGAAGTCAGAGGGGAGTTTGCTATTCTGGGACAAGCTTCTGAAATAATTTTACCTTCACACACTAAATGCCAGTGCTTCAGTTACACTAATCACCTGTCTGTCTGGCCACGGAGCTGTCTGTGTTCTTATTTTGATTAGATTAAACTTCATTGTCTTTGTGCAAATTACATGTACAAAGCAAACTACATGCAGCTTTATTTTGCATTTATCTTTCTATAATAACACACCATTATTTAAAGCAAGCTGGGAAACACACACACACAAATACAATTGTACATTTATTAAACTCATGACATAAATCACATCCACTAAAGTGGCTTAAGTGAGGGGCACAAGAGCCAGAACACACACTAAACACGTTATACCATTACACTATCCTGGAGTGTGTGTATAAAACACAACTAAAGAAAAATATAGTGTTGATTTTGTCACCGGTGCCACCCATACTAATCATTTCAAATACAAGCACAAAACCTGACGCACCGACCATCTCAGATATTATATATATATATAAATAAAAAATTATTTTAACCTATTTCTATATAGAGTTACGCTTAGTCATCAATATGGCAAGATGTTGTGCGTGCGCGCACACACACACACACACACACACACACACACACACACACACACACAC